>OMLC01042390.1:0-22093 GCA_900302585.1 Regalecus glesne
GAAATCCTTCTCTCATGTCCAATCTGTCTCTGCTTCTTATTTCTTGTTGTTTTCTTTATCAGATGTTTAACAATTATGTTTCTATTTCTTCTTTTGCATTGTTTTCCCCCCAACTCTTTCTTCATTGTGCCTCTGTATATCTTCCCTAAAAGAAGACACTTTAACAGTAAAGGCAGAATCAGAATTGTACCTGTCGACTCTGGTATGGGTGTAGATGACTGGGAGAGTAAGTACAAGGTGCCTGGCCCAGAAATCCTGGATGACTACCTAGATGCTGAGCAAAAGGCATGGGAAGATGAAGATAGAAGCATCATCTACCACATTAGTGATAGCCCCAGTGAGTCCAAAGGCAGCAGGTTTTACCAGACTGTAGAATGTGACACACACTCCCCAGAAGAACTGGACCAAATGGATGATGCTAGAAGGCCCCACAGGAAGAGTCCAGGTGTCCGCAGTGGGGAGGTGCGTTTGGTTTACAAAGAAGCGGGCAGCTTTGAGGATGAATCCTCAGCTCCTGAGATTGACATGATTCCTGCTGTCAAGCAGCTGAGGAAGCAGACGGATAGGGAAGGGCTGCTGTATAAGACAAGGCTGTGGGCCAAGACGGCATTGGAGGACACTCTTGAGAGCTATGCAGCTTTCCGAGCGGAGGAGGCGGCTCGAGAAGAGGCTGCAAGGATCAGGATGAGGAGCGAGTATGGGTCGATGTGCTCAGATGAGATGCAGTACTCTTTTGGATCTGAAGAGGAACTGGATGATCTAACATTCATGGATGGGGATGTCAGCTGTGAATATGAGAGTTACTGCTACTCTGGTGTTTCTTCCCATGAAGGACAAGGCCTCTGGGACAAAGGCAAGGCTGGTTGTGGACAAGATCCGATGTTGTCTCCAGTGGAGGAGCCGAGTGACAAATATGTAGATCCCATGGATGAACTTCAAAACTTAGTTCATTCTGTGTCTGAATACTTGGCTGTTAAAGAAGAGGAGATCAATAACTATGAATCCATACCCAAACCAGTCAGGAGAAAGCTCCCAGCATTGCCAACTGAGGTCAAAACGGTGCAATCTAAGGAAGTTCAGAGCAGTGAAGGAAAGGCAGGCGAGGATAGGGAGGACAGTGCTGTTGAGCAAAGCATAGCTGGGGTAAAAAATGCTATGAGCTCCTTGTTCAGTTCCATCGCAGGCTCCAAGCCTGGCCCAGAAGCTACCGAGGCCTCGGCCACAACTCGATCTAGTTCCCCTGTGCCTCCACAGACGGAATCAAGCCTTTCAAAATTTTTCTCTTTTATTCCAAATGTCAGTGCTGAAGTCACGGAAACATCCAGCAGCACTGTTAAAGATCCAACTACTTCCCAAGCTCCACCACAAGTGGAGTCAGGAATTTCAAAGCTGCTTTCATTCATTCCCAAAACTGGAGGCACTTCCCCACCCGTCGCCATAGTCCCTCCTGCTTCCCAAGAACCCACAGCAGAAAAGAAGTTTTCTCTCCAGTCTATTTTACCTTTTCACTCCTCTGAGCCCAGGCAGCCAGTCGCAAGTGATCACAGGACCGCGCAAGGTGGGGGTGAAGCACAAGACAGCGAGACCGCACCTAACCAGCCACCATCTGTTGTAGACTCTGTGTTAGGAAGGCTTAGTCCAATGAGGCTTTTTTCCAGTGCACCTTCATCCAGAGAACCGTCACCTCAGCCATCAGAGCAAAGGAATGCTTCTGCAGAAAACGATGACTCCAGGCAAAGAACCAAAAACCCTCAGACAGCCGAGTTGCAGGTGGAGCAACAGTTTGATGAAAGGGGGCCTGGTTCAGGGAGAGGATCAGTTGAACTTTTGTCAGGTTCAGGGAGTGGATCTGTTGAACTTTTGCCTGACACGGGCAGCGGGTCAGTGGAACTTCTTCCTGAAACCGAGTCATCTGGTGAGCTACCAGACATTCAGCAGAGAAGAACTTCTGCAGTTTCCGAAACAAGATCTGAAGGAAGTGGAGAAGATACTGGGTTTTTCAGTCCTTTCAAGAAGTCTCTCTCCTCTCTGATATCATCCCCTTCCCCTGAAAACCCTCCACTGGCGGGAACCAAGCCCTCAGAAGAGTCCTTTTTAGGTGGCAAACTGAAAATACCATTTTTCTCCCCAGAAAATATCTCTGCACCCCAGCCGCCCAAAGCTGAAGGAGGCATGCTCTCCGGCATTTTTAAATTCGCTTCTGGCGATGATGCGGTTGCCCCAAAAAGCACACCACCCAGCCCTGCTAGATCCCCTTCCCCGAGTCGTGCAGCACTTCTTGAAAGTGTTCCAAAGCGGACCACAGACACTGGCTGGTTTTCTAACCTATTTAAGGTAGCTCCAAGTGAACCTGATCAACAGCCCGCAAAACCCCGAATAACCCCCACTGTGACACTGACCAAGCCTAGTGGTCAGACTGAGCCAAACATTGAACAGAAGAGCCCAGACAGAGGAGATACTTCTCATCCTGAGACAGAACAGATGACAGCAGAGCAAACGTCGTCAGAGACGGATTCCAAAAATAAAAAAGATGCCCAATCGCTGCCTGAAAAGTATTCCTCATATAAAGACGAGGGCTCCTCCAATTGTCTAGAAGAAAGTAAATCTCAACCACAAACACAAGGCCCACAACAGCCTCAGGGCATACTCTCTGGACTGTTGAATTCAGGATCGGGGATATTTTCATCAGCTCCCATGTCTTCTCCACAACAAGGCTCTGCAACACCACAGCCAGGAGGTTTCCTGTCCAGATTGCCAAAACTTGCCTCGGACAATGTTACTTCTGGAAATCCGACACAGTCAGCCCCATCAGAGGGTCAAACCGGCCAGGGTCCATCTGCACAGAAGGCCGAAGATCCTCAAGCTGGGGGATTTTTATCTGGCTTCTTGAAAATTGCAACAGACACAGTAACTAGGCCCCAATCTCCCCAGTCCACTCTAAGCCCCCAGCCAGCCGTGGCTGAGCAGAGGACGGGGGAAAAGGAGGGGCTTGAGAAAGCCTCAAATCAAGATGCAGCTCCCTCTGCTCAGCCCCAAGGCTTTTTGTCAGGATTGCTTAAATTAGGTGCAGCAGAACCTCCTTCTACAGATAGAAGTCCACTGGATCAGCAGCCAAAACAGCCAACAACTACAGCTCAACAAGCAAACCAAAAGCAACAGCCTGACCAAAACGCCAAAGATCCGTCTCAGAAGGCAGAACCTGGTGGATTATTTGGAGGTTTGTTAAAAATCACAGAGCCAACACCTCAGCCTCAGCAAAGTACTTCAGGTGCACAACTTGGTCAACAAGCTCAACAACCCAGCGGTATGCTTTCTGGACTCTTTAACAAGATTGTGGAACCACCTCCTGCCTCACCTCAAGCAAGATCGGCAACTGGTAGTCAAGGGCCTAACCAAACACAGAGACAACCACAGCAACCACCACCACCCCAGCAAGGGGGGTTCCTCTCTAGCCTTTTTGGCATGGGTAGTGAGGATTCCAGCTCTGGAGTTCCCACCCCTCCTGCACAACAACAGCATGGGCCACCAAGAACACCACCCAATCAGCAACCAGGCAACAGGCAAAACCTGCAAAGACAAAACCACGTTCCTCCACAACAGCCTCCTAGTAGTCCTGGAGGGATGCTCTCTGGATTGTTCAGTAAAATTGCGGATGCTGGTTCCCCACAGCCCCCACCAGGTGATCAACCCGGACAACAACAGAAACCGAGACCAGGTCAGAGTACACCACAGCCACCACCCAGCCAACAGGAAAGTTTTCTCTCTGGGCTATTTTCAGCAGGATCAGCCCCTCTGACACAAAAGCAGCCAACTGGAAATCAGCCAAACCAGCAGCAGAACCATCAGGGTAACAGACAGCCCCTGCAGAGGCAAAACCAGATCCCTGCACAAGCCACTGTTTCGGCTGCTGAAACGCCACAAGGCGGACTGTTGTCTGGGCTTTTCAACAAATTGTCTTCTACTGACAATGCACCCCAAACACCTGTACCCCAACAAATTCCCAAGCCAAATATTCCAGAACAAAGTAACCCTGCAGGTCAAAAGCTGCCTCAACCCAACCAACAGGGAGGATTCCTGTCAGGTCTTTTTGGCCAGACCCCCCCACAACAGAAGCAGCAGCCGCAAACAAAAGCCCCGACTCCTCAACAAGGGGCAGCCGACCAACCTAGTCAAGGTGGGGGTTTGCTTTCAGGCTTTTTGAAACTTGCCTCTGGTGAAAAGGAACCTCAGCAACCAACGGAGACAAGGCAACCTCTTGTCCAGCCTGGGCAAAATCAACCCCAGTCTGAATCAGGAGGGTTATTATCTGGGCTGCTAAATAAAATCTCCGCCACTGAGGAACAACCGTCTCCTGCTGGTAAGAAGCCACAACCTGCACAGCAACAACAGCAGGTACGCACAGGTCAGGGACGGCCACAGATTCAGAGAGCCAAGCCAGTGGAGCTGCACTCTTCCCAGGATATTGCAGCAGACAAAGATCCAAAACCCTCAAGTCAGAAAGGCTTTCTCTCTGGACTCTTTGGTATCGCAGAGGAGACACCCACATCGAAGGCAAAGCAGACGCCAACCCCTCAGCCTTTGGAGGAGGAAGCCAGCACAAGTAATGCATCTCCCAGCTTATTATCCAGCATCTTCAAAACGGATGTTTCCACCACTGGCAAGGAAACGGAAAAAGATATTCTTGATCGTTTACTACCAAAATCTAAAGAGGATATCCTATCAAGTACCACTACAGTCACCACAGGTGGAGCTGTCGTTATGACGAGTGCTCCTACCTGTGAAGGATCTGGTCAGCCATTTCATATTAGGCAAGAGCCAACAATTTCCCCAACCCAGCGCTACCTTGAGGAAATTCAACGTCTTTTGTATGGAACAGCAGAGGAATATGGTTACCAGGATCTGTTGTACAACTTTGCAGAGCATGGTATCATTCCACCAGACCTTTATGAGCATCAGTGCCTGATAGAGGCTCTACTGTGGCAACAGCTCAATGATTATGCTCTCGTGGAAGCTCTAGCTACCCATGTTCAGGAGCATTGTCAGTCAGGCCAAGGGACCATAGTGCCCACAGTGAATGGACCCGCCTGGGAGAACCATACAATGCTGAAACTCAAGGAAATAGACCCCAACCAGTTCTACATCCCTTCACATCCCTGGAATAATGGGAGAGCCCAGCTTTTTGAGAGTCGAAACCGTTTTCTTGAACCAGATGAAGATCTCATTTTGTTTGACATGAGCTGCAGGAACAAGAAACCCTGGAACAGCAGTGATCATTTGAACGATCTGGATAAGAGCAGGAAACCTTGGATTGAGGGGGGAAATACTTTGAACTTGTCTTTAGAAAAGAGTGAGAGGAAGCGGAGTAGATGTCAGTCACTTACTGAATTCAGCATGCGTGAATTCGATCAGATAGCTAATACGAATGATCTTAGTGATGCTGGGACGGATAAGAAAGAAATTGATATGAAAGCAGCCACAGACTTCTTAAAAAAACTTGCCATTAAAAAGGGCCCTTTGGATTTGACACGTGGTGCTATGGATTTAAGTACGTCTTCAGACAACAGTGGGAATATTGAAGAGGACATCCTTTTTAATGATCCTGAGTGGTACCAACAGTGGCTTTCTCTATTGGAACAAGGGTTGTGGTGGCCTGCAGAAGCAGGAGATTGTGGGTATTATGTTTATGCAGATGAAGAGTTCATTTACTCCCTTTTGACTGACAGAGCTGGTAGACATCTCTATGCATGTGCTGCACCACAAGATGTACAAGCCCTTGGAAATATTACAGAAAATATTGCTAATATTTTGAAGCGTAAAGAAAGAGATCAAGTGACCCTTTGTGGATTTAAGATTCCACTCTACAATGAGGACATTGACCTCTTGGTTCGAGGCCAAAATCAGAGCAATTCCCATCTCTTGAAAGGCCCAGTGGACCTCACCTCGGCCTTCGGAAAAGGTGATAAAATAATGAACATGAATTTGGAATGTTTCTCTCAAATGTTTCAAGAATCTATATCTTTCCAAGCAGAACAACCTGTGGACTTTACTGTTTACAAACTGAAGAAGATCAAAATGGATGCAATGCAAAACAGTCATAGTTGTCATGAGGAGCCTCTGAATGCCACTGATCTAACTTTAAAGACACTAAAAGGAGGTCATGGAGGTCCATACTGGAAGAATCAAGGGGTTAGAGATGCCCTGTCACCATCAAACACATCACCCCTGGCCTCTTGGAGGCCTTATGCACAACAGATTTCACCAAAAAGACAATCTCCAGTTCCCGAAATTAGGATCGGCCATGTAGATGATAAACCCATTGACCTACCAAAAAATAATTCAGGGTCCATCTTTCCAGACATTGTTAGCAAGTCCTCTGATGCTTATGTGAGTAAAGCTATGTCAATGTCAACCTCGACCTCCATCACAATACAATCAGTGTCCTCGAAGACCCCAGAGAACTCGACAGGCTCTAGATGTCTTCTGGAGAGTTCCTCTAAAATACCAGGGCCTACACAGTCTGGAAGGAAACCACCAGCAAAGCCGACTGTTAGTAAAGCCCCTTCAGAACTCTCCACACAGTCAGCAACAGTTAGGAGTTTACCCACCATATCCACTACAGCTATGGGTTCAGCAGCCTCTACGCAACAGCAGCCACAGCTTGTAAAGCAACCATCTCAGGCACAAACCATTACAGTAATGTCACGGGGGAACAATACTTCACTCGGTGACATTTCAACAGCAGATCCAAGATCCTCATCACCTCAACAGCAGCCAAAGGGTTCCTGTCAGGAACCAAAGCGACAGCTATGGATACTGAATGATGCCTCAAACAGTAACATCCCCCTTTACCCCAGAAGCCAGCACTTCAGCACATCCTCACAGCCTCATCTGGGTCATCAAGTCCTAGATTTCTCTGCCACTGTCAGTAAAGTCAAGACTGTAAAGCAAGAAGGTGGTCTAAGCGCAAGTGTGGAATCCACAGAAAAGGAGAAAGATCAAATCATTGACTTCACAAAGTACAAATTGAAGAGATTAAAAGACAAAACACAGACCATGGAGGCTGATGTAAATTTGGATGTGACTGATGGTGGCACACAGGGGGTCGTAGATCTGACAAAGCCGGCTGAGGAAGCCATTGATTGGACTGATTCAGAAGATACCAATGCTTCCCCATCCCTAGGTAGCCGAGGTTTTTCTCTCCAAACAGACAATAGAGCAGATGACCCACATAACACATCAGTGAGAAGACCACCCTGTGCAGAGACTAGGACTGACCGTGCCACTCCTACAGTACATGGGCCGATATCAGGCTTACTGCACAGGAAGTCCCTGTCATTTCAGCCCCCTTCAAGTCATGGAGCCTTTGTCACAGGAGAAATTAGCAGGACCCCGACACATTCTCCCACACTGTCTGATAAGATGTCAAAGAGTTCTGAAGCAACCGGTATGTTTGCAGTAAAAAGCTCCTTATTTAATGAGCCTTCCAAGGGAGTATCTAATCTCTGTGGACCTTTGGAACGATCTGTCAGAGTTGAATCAGAAGGACAATTACAGCAGGATTCAAAAAGAACATCTGCACCTGCTTCACCGACGTCGAGCTGCGCTGTGAGACGGCGGGTTGAACCGCAGGCCCATCTTTTGCATTCCCCATCCAGTGCGGATATGCCATTACCACAAACCCAACTAATGCAGCACTCACCATCAGTAAGACAGCAGATGCACATTGATGACAAGAGAGCAAATTTAGCCCATGTGGCGTCTCTTTCCTACCAGTCGGGTAGATCTGTTGGTCTTTATGAAGGGTCAACAGCACCAGCAAACTCAGTAAAAGCAACACTTGACATGTCCGTCAAGATGCTATCCACCCAGACTCCACAAACTGCAACAGAGCAACTTGACAGTGAGGCCCTGTCGTTGACAAAGAGAAAACCATCAATTCATGAGGAAGCAAAGGAAATAACCTGCCGTCATGGCTCAGTCGATCTTTCATGTAAAGCTGAACCATCAGAGTGGCGGGTTGAAGAAACGGGTCATGTCCATTCCACGCGTCTTCAGGAGCATCGATCTCAGAATGTCGGCGGTGCTAATTTCGAATGTGCTGCTGAGAGGAACCACAGGTTAGCTGCTGATAGGAGGCCAGCCTTGACAAGAGAACCACCTCTTCTAGGCCATTCTATGGAGTGCATCTTAAGTCCCACACCACCTCAGCAGGCCACAGCACCAGCCAATGCTGTTAAGTCCACGCTTGATATGTCTTCTAAATCATCAGCCAAGTCATCTGAGGTGGGACCTGAAGCAACAGCAGATCCCACTCATACTGGAGCTATTCCTTTAATGAAAGGCAAACCGAGTGCTCGTGAACTCGCCAGGAAAGATTCTGTTGGGGTTCCACTAGTTGTGGATGTCCCTTCTGAGCCTCTTAATGAGGAAAAACATTTACCGGGGAGGTCGAGAACTTCTATAAATGCACAGCAGAGTATTGGTACTGAGGAAGGACAATCAGACCTTACTCGGGGCCAACAGACATTTCTGCAGAGCACACATCCTCTCCATTCCTATCAGACAGGATCCACCCCAGTGATATTGGACATGTCAACCACAGCATCTGAAGCCACATTGGAAAAGGTGTCGGAGTCTAACCACAGCAAAGCAGTTCCACTGATGAATAAACCATCAGCTCGAGTAGTCGCAAGAAAATTTTCAGTTGGTGTTCCCTTGGTCGTGGAGCCAATTCCACAAGAACTAGCATACCAGAAACAACCTAAAGCCACTGCCTCAGTACGAACTTTGGATAGAACTAAGGCAGCAGCTCCAGTTGAATATGAGCCAGTGTCTGCTTGTCCTCCATTACAGCCCCCCAGTTTAAGTGAGATCAGGGGAGCATCACAACCCACTGTTCAGCAGTCTACAGTAGCCTCGGCCCCAGCCAACTCTGTTAAGGCTACATTAGATATGTCTGCAAGGGTTTCTAGACCTGAAACAATGCACAGTTATCCAGGTCCGATGTCACTGGTGAGAACAAGACCTTCAGCCTTTTCACGTGCTCAGATAGTCTCTGTCGGGGTGCCATTGATTGTCCAATCACCCTCTTCAGAAGAACAACTTGCAACGCATCAGACGCTAGCAATGGTCCAAGAACCGACACAAGGAATTATAAGGAATACATCTAGAAGAATGAGTTCTTGCCAAGATCACCATGTACCCCAAGCAGCGTCGGCACCAGCCAACTCCATCAAAAGCTTTCTAGACATGTCTTCAAAATCACAGCAAAGGCCAACAGGTCAAATCTCTGATCCCTTATTAACTGAAGCTGTGTCACTGGTAAACAAACCGGATCTAAAAATGAATTATACTGCTGGCGTATCATTGATAATGGAACCCATCTCACATCAGCAAAGGACGAGCATGCGAGCGGTCACCCAGCCAGACCACCCAGTCAGAGACCTAGAACTGGAAATGCCAGCCACGAGTGGAGTCGACAGCACTGAGATGCTGCATCAGCAGACTTGTACTCGAAACAGAGGAGAGGTTTTGCACGTTTCAAGCCACACCCACCAAGATTGTCAGTCATACAACAAACCAATGGACTTCTCTTCAAAGGAGTGCCCCAAAGCCTTCACAATGTGCAGCCCTTACACTGAACCAGAAGATGGACAGCCCATGGATTTCACCAATATACAGGCTAAGAAAGAAATACCCAAAGGAAGGCCAAGTGCAAGGCCATCTGGAAGGAGGAGCATCCAGGGCATAGTTGACCTCTCTGCGGACCTTCAAGAAAACATAACCCTTGTTACAAATGACCATGGGCCAAGAGACCTTTCCCCTCTGCTTGTGTCTTCAACAAGTAATTTTGATAATCAGCAGCAATGCAAACCCTTAGCCACCAATACGGAAGATTTGCTACCGTCTCTGACTAACAACCTATTCCCACGTAGAGAGGTGCCGCTTGAGAGACACAACACTTCCCAACCGGTCATGCACTCCAGAAGGCCATCAGAGGCGTCACCTGTTGTGAACCATTCGCCCTTGAATACCTCGATTTCAACGCCTATTCAAAGGCAGAGAGAGCATCACCCCCAACTTGAACCACAATCTACCCAGGGCAGAACATCAACTGCTTTCTCACCAGACGTCGCTTACCAACAGGTCGGAGCCTCACATGTCATAGAACCTATAAAACCTCTGCAGGTGGATCCAAGGCCATTTGAATTACAGACACCGTGGGGCCCCAAAGAGCAGGTGAACCAGCAGCCTGCCATGAGATCTGACATGGCCTCAGACATTTATAGACCCAAGACAATGGCCCCAGTGTTACAAAGGCAAGGAGCAAGTGTACAAAATGACCTCACTCCCAGACCCAGGATTCTCATCAAACAGCCGACAGTGGAGAGCACAGGGAGCCTGGAGGAGAGCCCATTTGATGCAGTGACTAGCCAGAGAGAGTCATTGCCTCCTTCCACAGCTCAGCCAGTACATAATAGATACCAAACAGCTCCCTCTGCACAACTGCTGAATACACACCCAAATCAAAGCAGTGTGCCAGTGGTTGCTCATAATGAAAAGAAACTTACTCGTATGCCGTCACAAGAAGGACCAAGACAGATGCATGCTGCCATGCAGCAACAACCAACACCAACTGTAACCTTAGTTAAAGCGGCTTCAGTTCAAAGTGTAGCATCGCAGGTCTGTGAAACCAAATCCCAACAAACCACACCTTGTGAACCACCACTTCGAGCACCGGTAAGAACCGAGTCTCTGGATCAGGGCCGCAAAGTTGAAATGCCAACCCCACAAATGCCTCTTTGCCAATCGGCAGCAGAATTATCCCCTGTCAAGTGTTTGGCGTCAGTGTTCAGTGGTCCGGATCCCCAGCCATGTGTCATGACCACGTCGGCTGCAGTTGCAGCTCAGCCCCCTCTGCACGGAAATGTCCAGGCAGCATCTCCTGCTGTGGAAATGAGAGGACAATTTGCAGGAAGTTCTGAAACGGTTACACCTGTAGTATCAGCTTCACTTCCTGGGGCCCCATCATCTGTTCAAGAACTCTCGGGTACCATGAATGAATCACAGGATCCTGTTGATATTCCATCCAGCGAAACCATTACAACATCTCCAACCACACAAAAGCCAGTCATTTCTGCATCCAGTGAGTCTGGCCATAGGACAAACAGAATAGGTGCCTTCCCACTTTCACAATCCTCTAAGGACTCCTCAGTATTGGAAACGGGATGTGCATCAGTTATGTCTGTAGCCTGTGAATCACCGCATCCAGGAAATAAGCCTGCAGTAAGTGGTGCTGGCCTGCAAGGAACTCCCGGTGCATCAGCTATAGTATGCCTCTCCAGTGAGGAGCAGACCAGTGGCTTGAAGTCTTCTTCAGTGTCTTTTGGCTCTCAGCCAACAGCACAGCAGGCGACACCTATTGAAAGCTCATCCAGTGAGACACAAGGAAGAGAATCATCACCCTGTGTGACTTCACCAGCTGGACCCCAACTCACATCTCCTGTCAAAGAAAGCTCACATGCAGTGTTTGGGCTGCCCACCCCTCAAATCCCCCCTCCACAGATGCCTATTGTCTCTTCAAACGTTGAGACGTCATCACCAGGGATTTTTAGTGGGTCCGTTTCAGTTGAACTCTCACATGGACATTCAGAGCTGAAACGTACATCTGTCACCATGGAATCTGCTGAGACAATACAGGGTGCTGTGATATCTAATTCAGAAGAGGCATATTGTCAAAGTTTGGAAGCCACTAGCCAAGTGTCTACAGAGTCAGAGTCCCCCTGTGTTGATGTTGCGATCGGTGAGGCCTCCTCTTCAGATAACCAGTCCCATAAGGAAATCAGAACACCAAAGACGGTCTACATTGGCATCGGGTGCACAGAAGGACCTCCAACTGAAGCTGATGGGCAAAGACCTTACATTAGGCTGCCCCACATTTTTGTCTCGGCAGCCAGCTCACCTGAAGATGACACGAGTGAACGTGAACTCACTGAAACAAGTGAGACAAAGAAATCACAGGAGGTTGAGGTTTCTAAAGATGTTTCTGCTAGTGTGGTAACCTCCCCTGACTTGAGGGGTTCTGCACCCTGCATGATCAGTGCACAATCAGAAAAAGCGAAGGTTGAAAGTGCCGCTGAACTTGATGACATAGAGCCATCCATTGCAACAGTAGAGGAAGCCAGGACCTCCCCACCACCTCTGTCTGTGGAGCCCACTGAGGAGGACAAGCATACATCACAAGATTGTGTGGCTAAAGATGCCTTGTTTATAGAAGTTAAACCTGCAGAGGAAATGGAACTACAGCCAGAGTCTTCTGCAACTGGTGAGCCCTCACCAGAGTTGTATTCCACGGAAGAAAGTTCCAAAGCTTTCAAACTGGCACCACATGAAAGAGCTCTGCCTTCAGAGGAGTTCCCCATCAGGGATGAAAGGGCAACTCCAGATATAGCACGACCTGAAGTAGATCAAGCTCTTGATGAGGTGGCTCTCATGGATGAAGGGTTTCCCCTCAAAGGGGTTTCACTTCGAGGGGAGCCCTTTGATAACTTGTCCCATAATGAAGTATCCTCAGTCCCAGACCCCTCTCTGCCTGAGGTGCTCCAGCGTGATGTAAATAAAGCTGAAGAGGCTGTAACCCCATCTGACATTGAGGCCACTCCTGCTGAACCACCCAGAAATGATATTTTAGGCCCTAAGGCTGATCAGGCAGAGGTTGAGCCCCCCAAAGAAGAGCAAGGCAAAGGTGTATTTTCACTTTTTGGTGGCACATTTGCAACCTCACAGGAGAATTCCTCCAAGACTGGATCATCCAGACTTGAGGGAGTTCTTCCTGTCTTTCCAACAAAAGACAGCACCGGTACAGGCTTGCTGTCTATGTTTGGTGGCCAAAGTGCCCAGCCCTCACCAGTATCACCATCATCTGCCCCACAGGAACCCCCAGGAAAGGGCTTGTTCTCTATGTTTAGTGGATCCAGTGCTCAGCCACCACCTGATCCAAGAGGTCCCACTGTGGGAGGTACACCACCAAGGGGTCCCCCGTCCAAAGAACCTGCAGGGAAGGGCCTATTTTCAATGTTTGGTGGATCTTCTGTTCAACAGCCACCTCATCCGACAGTTCCTCCGGCCACAGGATCTTCTATGTTTAGTGGAATCCTCCCAGGCTCCATGACACCCAAGGAAACCCCTGGCTCGGGTATATTTTCAATGTTTGGAGGCCCAAGTACCCACCCCCCACCTGGACCTAGAGGACCTCCAACTGGGCCAAGAGGTGGATCATCTGGTGTTAGAGGTCCCTCACCCGGACCTCGAGGACCTCCAACTGGTGGACCTCGAGGTGCATCACCTGCTGGACCTAGAGGCCCAGAGCCTCAAGGAAAAGGACTGTTTTCTATGTTCAGTGGACCAAGTCAGCAGCCTGCAACAGCTCAGCCGGCAGCCTCTAAACCACCCGAGACAGACGGTATGTTCAGAGCCTCCTCTGTGTTTTCACTTGGCAGAGGTTCTGATGCAAATAAACTTAAAAGCGGACTTGGCCTCCTTGGAATGTCTTTTATGGAGGAAAACGAAGAGAGGGAATCAAAACCAGACATAATCCCTCCTGCGAAGAACGACAGGGATATTGTGCCACCTGAAAGCACTAGTATTTCAGCTGTTACACAGGATCAGAATGACGGTACAATTACAGTGGAAAACATCCCATCTCAGCCTGTTCCTGTATCGTCATTGGAGGGGCAGTGCCTAACAGATGGGGAAAGCATCCATGTTCAATATTCCATTATAGAAACTACAATGAAGGCAGCTGAAAGTTCAGTTCCATTAATAGATTCTCAGCTAGAGGTGGAGACAAACCGATATTCAGGTTCAGAAAAATGTTCAGATACAAAACAATCCATGGTACTACTTGAAATCAGCGATAGATACATACTAAATGACGCTGTCAAGCCACCAGAGGAAGATCAACCTTTTGACCAATCCGAACCTGTGAAACACGAGGATGTGGGAGGCGCAGGGGGAGTACCTGAATTCAAAGAAGTAGGAGTCCCAACAGCTGCTGAGATACCAGCCAGCGAATCAGGAAAGAGTGAGCTTGAAGTTAAGAGGACAGGTGATGAATCTGACACAGCTGCAACTGAAACCTCTTTAATCTCAGTGAAGCCAGATGATGCGACGAAAACGGTCATCCCAGAGATCATTGGACTAGAGTTGGACAAAAATGAGGAATTAGCTGGAGTGGAATGTGTGAAAATGGCTGATGGAGTAGAAACAAAAGTTACAGAAGCAGAGAAACCCAAGGAAACCTTGGCAGCTCTTGCTGAAGTAGAAGCTGCAAAAGTGAAGACGGAGAAATACATTGATGGTCCTTTGAATGTGGATGTTGCAGAAGATGGACCGATTCAGAAAGAGGAAAAACCTACCGAGGATTCCTTAGAAACTCCAGTCCAAGGAAAGACTATCTCGACCAAGGGACCAAGCAAGACTGAAATACAAACAGAGCAAGCAAGCAAAGGCAGCACAGATCAGGAAGAGAAAGCAGTCGAAGGCAATATGTCTGATCTTCATTACGTAGATCCTGAGGCAGTCTCCACTACAGAAGAGGATAAAGTAGCCATCACCCAGCCAGACAAAAAGGAGACATCTCAAACTGTTGGCTCTCCAATGAGCCACCTGGTTAACCCTCCAACTAGCCCCCCAATGGGTCCCCAAGGTCCACCATCCCAACCAGGTATAGCCTGCCCCCCTGGCCCACAGGGGCCAAGAATGGGAGGACTGAGGATGATGGGGCCAAGAATGACAGGTCCAAGGATGGAGGGGCCACGAATGGCTGGGCCAAGGCACGCGAGACCTCAGAAGGCCCCTGAACCAGCCCCATTCTCAGGCTTCATGTCTATGTTTTCTGGCCCAAGTACCCAAAGAAAACCTGCAACTGGTGGGTTTTTTTCAAGTTCACCTGGGTCCTTCTTTGGCTCTTCACCTGCTCCTCCTCGTCCTGCTGGCCAGCCACAACAACCACAAAAAAGCTCATTTTTTGGCCTTCCCACTAGCATTCCCTCAGAGACTCTCACCAGTGACCTGTTTGGTATTTTCAAGGGCACAGAGTCAACTAAATCAGAGGAACCCCATGAGCCTGACACAGCAATTGTAAAGGGGCATCAAGGTGAACCTCATCTAAATGACCAAACTTCTCAAAATGCTGAGCTGGCAAACACCGATAATGCAGTTTCCTCTAGAGGGGATGTTGAGGCCACTCAGGATGCTGAGGCACCTGAAAAAGGAGCAGTAGAAGTGGCAGAACGACTTGACAAGATGGAGGAAGAAGGTCCATTGACTGAACCTGTTGAAAAACCCCTTGTGGTAGAGGGAGGAGCTACGCAGGAGGGGCCTGTTATAGTTTCTGGGGATTCCGATTCAACAGGCTGCAACAAAGATGAACTGCCTCCTGAACCTAAAATCATGTTTGACATTCCTGGTCTAACTCCTCCTAAGTTAGGTTTCATGTCTGGAGCAGCTGAGGGAGTGTCCTCCTTTAGATCCCTCTTCTCCTCGGGTCCGCCCCCAGCAGCCACTGCTAAGCCACAACAGACATCGCAGGCAGACAGTAGTCTCTTCTCTGGTTTTAAAAGCCTCTCAGCTGGTATATTCCAGGATGAAAAGCCAGCTGGAAAGGAGGAATCACCGCCTGCCACATCTGTTTTTGGGATGAATCTTGGATCAATATTTGTGAGCTCTGACTCCCCTAATGCAGAAACATCTCCGCCAGTAGTCACCTTACAGCCTCAGCCCCGCAGCCCTAAACCTACGGAGGAAATTCACGAACTTGAGCCCAAGAAACTCCCCCCAGGCTCAGAGGAGACTGGCAGCATGGACACAAGTGACATAGAGAGACCGACAGAAACTTCCCAAACTGGAAGCTGTGACACATTAGCTCAGTCAGTGCAGTCTGCGTTGCACTCTGAAGCAGTTTCCCTGGCAGAGAGTTCAGATGGACTCCATCTAAAAATCGATCCACCTGAGGTAGATGAGAGTAAAGCCATATCCCCTCCAAACCTATGTGCAGATCTGACCACAGAGCAGCAAACGGATCTATGGAAGAAGGAAATCACAAGAAGGCTAGTACAATTTGCATGATAAATGGCAATTTCTGGTCATTTACTATGCTAATGTAGATAAAGCTCTATAGAACTGCCCTGCTCTCCTTTTCCTAACCCTATTGTGCTGTTTTCTCAAAGATTAGGGAATATCAGTATCCGTGTAGCATCCCTTTGAATCCTTAATCCATTCCTAATTCTATGTTAAAAATCTTAAACAATTTTACTCAAAGAGGAACTTAAATCAGATTTCATTTCTGAATACAGACCATTTACCAACATATTTACTGTCATAAATAGGATCATCTCTACCATGAGAAATGAAATGATAAAACTCGGCTGCATGGAAAGTGCTCTCGGTTCTTTATGGGCTAGCTATTTTGCACTTAGAGCGGCCTTGTAATAATCTCTCTGACAGTGATGGAAGTGCTGTGCATAAACAAGCTGATGGTCTTTATTTACTAGCCTTTCAGTTTTGAGTGGTGCATACAGCCCCTCCCTCCCCTAGACCTGTCTCAATCTTTCTCCCTGCCCCAACCAATTTGTTTATATGAATCGAACTGGGGGGAGATTTATGTCAGCGCGACATGGTAGCTGGCTGGACATGGCAATAGGAACAGTGATAGGAGAATCTGGCCAATGCCTAAGGTTATAGTAAATTATAGAAAAGTTCACCTCATTTGTGGTCTCACCCATCTGTGTAACTAGGAGCTAAACAATAGTTTCTTGTCCTGCCTTGTTTTTTCCCTCCTGCCTAAGTGGATCAGGCAGGGTTTACCTCAACACCTCAGCCCTGTCATCTGTTAACCTTCCAATGAGGGCTCATCATTCTGAGAGAAATAAAGTGCCAATCATTTGCTAATTCCCCCTCCTGGGACTAACAAAGTGATATCTTATCTTCTCTTATTCACTATATGTAAGTGTTGCTTAAGTGTTCTCAGCAAGATCTCTTCATAAGCACCGTTCCCTTATTCTTTGTTCAGTCTTTATTATGTTTTTTAGTGGAGCCCTTGATGCTTTGGAAACTTTTCACAGCTTTTATCATCAAAGATGGATAGCTTTGTATTTTCAGTACAGACTCGAGACCCCTGGGCACCCTGAAGATTCCTCCGTGTTTCCCTGCTGTGTTTGTGACATAGAGAATTATTGCATACAATGTCTTTCATCCTTACCTTCCTTGGCTCACCTTTTAGTTTTTTCTTGGTTTGTTTTACTGAAAAATGAACAAAAACAATTTAGGATGTCCTAGGCTTACCCCTAGTTGTTTTCTTTGCAGCCATTGAGGGGTTTCATTTTTGATTAACATTGCCACTATTTGGACAAACACCAACAACCTTTTTGACATGAATGTAGAGCTCATCATGGATTAATGTTTAAGTGATTATGAGATGAATCATTCACCTTAATACCCCTGCTTATAAGATAACAGCAGTGGTCTAACAACATCCGACTGCTGTGTTTGATGCAACGTTTTCAGTCTAGCCAAACAAAATATCACCAAATTTCAAAATTTAGCTCACATTTGACCAGATAAAGAGATTCATCCTTGAAATCAACTGGTTTCATCCTTGGCTGAAATGATGAGCTGTATCCAAACTGTTCTCAGTTCCCCAAACTACTGATGAATATTTTTCTGATACTTTATGTTAATGTTTAGGTGTCAACATCAGTTTTCCAAAATGCAATATTACATCTTGAAATGAAACACTTCTATTCTAATCCCATATCATTTCTATATCTTACTGCTTAAAATGTTAACCATATCTAAGATAATAATACAATTTTTCTTGCGTCCTACCCTCACAGCCCAGCAGACAGCAGCCGTTTTGGCTCATCGGGAAACCTCAGCCAGGCCAGCTCCCAGCTCAGTTCGGACCCTGAGGACCGCCGTGACCGTGAAGCCTGCCAGCCTGGCAGCCCTCGTCCCCCTCTCAGTGGTCATCAGTCCACTTGGGAAGAAGAAGAAGGTGAGGAAGAAAAGGAAATACATCCAGTTCCAGAGCCTGGTCTGCACAAAGATTTGAAAGAGACATCAGCCATCCTTCCCCATGTGACATTGGAGACCTTTGACAAGAAGCCTGAGAAAGGGTTACGGTAGGATTATCTTTTGTATTAATGTTGCTGAAAATCTATATATTTTCCATGTTATGTGTATGGGTTGAATGTAGGAAGGTAGATATACTGTGTGTACAAAAGACCAGGTGGAAAGGGAGTAAGACCAGGAATATTGGAGGTGGGTGCAAACTCTTTTACTATGATGCAGATAGGAGGAGAAATACGGTAGAGGTAATCCTGGAGGAAGAGTATGTCAAGGGTCTGTTTGAATTGAAGAGAGAGTCAGGGAGAGTGATAAGAATGAAGCTGGAGATCAAAGGTGTAATAATGAATGTTATCAGGACACATGCCCTGCAACTTGGGTGCAAGATGGAAGAGAAAGAAGAATTCTTAAGTGAGCTGGATGATGTGATGGAGAGTGTACCCAAGGAAGAGAGAGTGATGATTAGAGTGGACTTCAATAAGTATCTTGGGGAAGGAACAGAGGTGATGAGGAGGTATGGTGGAGAGGAGGATGGAGGGACAGAAGCTGTAGCTAGGCAGCATCAGATGGTGGTCTATATGACTTTGAAGATCAGAAAGAGGAAGAGAGCAATCTGCCATGACGACCCTAACAGGAGCGGCAGGAATAGTAGTAGTAGGAGGAGGAGGGGAGCTGTTGCTTTTTTTTAGTATTCCCAATCTTTGCTCTACTTTTCCCAATGATCTCTCTCTCTGTCTCCTTCAGTTTCTTCGAAGATGGCCCTCCACCCTGCTCTCCATCTAGAGTGCGCTGGCTGAAGGCCTACAACAAAGTGAGAATACAGCTGCTTGAGGTAGGGAGAGTGATTGAGTCAGGTGTCTTTGTATCCATCCATTTCCATCCATCCGTATGTGTCAAACATTCACATGCATGTAAATACAACACACGCACACCTTTCTCTGCTCAACGTGCATTCACAAATCACCCATTTTTAAGTATATCATTACACTCAGAAAAACACTGACTCTTTTGCTCTCATTGTCTGTCTCTCACACTCCGTTTCTCTTACCTATTCTCCTTCTTTTTGATGATTCTTCAACTCTCTTCTCTCTTTCCCCTCGTGAGTTGGCTGAGTTTCCCATCATGCCTAGCGGTTTTGTTTTAAGGGATTCCACTTTTTACACGTCTCTTTGAGACATGCAGACTCTTTCTAGGACATGGTTTTCCAGGTTAAAGGAATTCCTTTGACAGTTCCAGCATTCCTTTGTGGATGTGTTTGCTGTCTGCTTTAGTGTTGGATTGATGAGTGTCACAAACGTTGAAGTAACCTGTGGTCTGTCTGTCCATATGATCTCAGTTTGTCATGTCAGTATAATCAGCATGTATCATGGGGTTAAAACCAACACCATAAGGCATATTAGTTGTCTGATCAATGAAACGGTGACAGCGGATTTACAGCAGCAGGTCTGTTTTCTCTGTCTAGTGATTCATTCTTCTCCTAATCAAAGATATTTGAATAGTCATGAGAACAGAAAGATTGATATTAGATGGCACTTCCACATAGTTCTAAAAGTGGAAAAGTGGGTTCTGACATCCTATCCAGGGACACCATCTGGCCATTGGTTCAGATTTGTGGATGTCACCCGAGTCGAAGTTAAATATTGGAAAGTTTACATTTATGACAAAAAAGGTGTATCGGTTCATTTGGACACGTTTGTTTTTATAAAAAAAAGAGTATTTCAACACTCACACAGGTGACATCTTCAGTCTAAGCTGACTACAGCATCCCTACACTGCATGCCAACCAACAAAGGATGGTTTCATATGCAAGTTGGTCATTGACTGCACATCCAGTGGTAATGAGTACTGTTCACAAAGGACTGGAGAATATTTGCAATCACAGCATTTCCGGATGACAACTGATGTCCTCTTAGGCCTCTGGTTTGTTCAAGGATGGTCGCACCCTGCTTCACATAGATGGCCTCTTTTACACTCTGTTCAAACCAGCATTCCTCCTTATCAAGGATGTGAACATCCTCATCTTTGAAAGAGCGGCCACTAGCCTGTAGATGGTGTAGCCAACATGTTACATTACTTTTAAATCAGTGTAGCTGATGTATTGGAGTAACATTAGAGTTTCATTACTTGGGTGAGATGACTCCACACTTTTGACTGACGAAGCTGAAGCTGAATGCCTGTGAGGTGAGCTAGGAACAGTGATTGGTTATGCAGATTGTTGGGATTGCAGGTACCATCAGAGCAGGGAGCTTCAAAGAGCATGTCACTACCCCCGCACAGGTGAAGGCAGATTTTCTCCAACCCCTCTTTGCCATTTCATTATAGATCTGAGAGAATAACTTTTTATCATACAGGCCCAAGCTGCCTGTCAATAAATATATCTGGTTCCTTTGATCCCCTCCAACAGACCCAAAGACAAAAGCATTGGTGATCAGCCTTGCTCATGGCCAATTACACGAGTCCTCACCTGTTTGATGTTTTAAATACTGTCTATCCAGGAGTGGCTTTTTAGCTTGTCTGTGTGTCCCTGTGCATGTTTGTGTGAGTTGGGCCGGCATACACCTACACACAGAGGATGTGGCTCTCCCACGGTTCAGTCGACAAGTTCTGCTGCAGTTGTCACGTTTGTGTTTTAGCTGAAGACGCAGGTGGGTGTAAGGTTAAAGGCAATGGCTTTACAGGCCTCTAAACTAGGACTGATAAGGCTTTGAGAAAAGATGTAAAAGACCTACATGTTTGGCTGTCAGTAACGATGCAGATGTTAGAATAATCAACAGGTAGAATGCTCAGCGAGAGAGCTTTATACAAAGGACAAGTTTCCTCACTGCAGCACCTAACATCTCCTGACATCCCATCACAAATGACCTAATTGGTTTGTTCATACATCTGAGAAAAACATTGTAAAGAAGATATTATCTTATCTGGATGCAAAGCCAGAGAGACCAGACTGAGATGGTTTGGACACGTGTGGAGGAGAGATGCTGGTATACTGGGAGAAGGATGCTGAATATGGAGCTGCCAGGCTAGAGGAGAAGAGGAAGACCAAAGAGGAGGTTTATGATGCGGTGAGGGAGGACATGCAGGTGGCTGGTGTGACAGAGGAAGATGTAGAGGAATAGATGGAGAGGGATGATCTGCTGTGGTGACCCCTAACAGGAGCAAACACAAGTAACAGAATGATCATTATTGTATCTAGTTGATTGTTTTATCTATTCTACTACCGGTTTTTCACTCTTCCCACTCCTTTCCAACCAATTTGTTAGTTATTTTTGCTTATTGTGGTGCAATTTGGAAGCTGAATTGAGATGCCAGTGAAAGTGTAGTTGTGAACAATCACACATGTATTGCAGTTTTGGCAGTGCTCTGATTTTATGATACAGCCATCCATTCATCTGCTGTCAGGTAGGATGATGGTGAGTTGAAATGTTGACATTTCCCATTTGCCTCCCTTTCATGAGGACAATAGAAAAACAGAACCAGGCCATTTACCTGTCTGTGCAGACATTTGCCTCAGGGTCAATATCGCTCTCTCAAAGGTGTCGAGTGTATGGAAAGAGAGAGAGAGAGAGCAAAGCACTGACCTCAGTGCCATGTGCACTCTCTCTCTCTATCTCTCTCTTTCTCTCTGTCTCTCTCTCTCTCTCTCTCTCTCTGTCTCTCTGTCTCTCTCTCTCTCTCTCTCTCTCTCTCTCTCTCTCTCTCTCTCTCTCTCTCTCTCTCTCTCTCTCTCTCTCTCTCTCTCTGTCTCTCTGTCTCTCTCTCTCTCTCTCTCTCTCTCTCTCTCTCTCTCTCTCTCTCTCTCTCTCTGTCTCTCTCTCTCTCTCTCTCTCTGTCTCTCTGTCTCTCTCTCTCTCTCTCTCTCTCTCTCTCTCTCTCTCTCTGTCTCTCTCTCTCTGTCTCTCTCTCACTCTCACTCTCTCTGTCTCCCTCTCTCTCGCTCTCTCCCTCTCTCTCTCTCTATCAGCCTGTC
>OMLC01042391.1:0-12546 GCA_900302585.1 Regalecus glesne
GCGCGCGTCCCAGTCCCACAATGTGTTTGACCGGTGCTTAGTTTACAGTAAAGGCTGTCCCCCAGCCCTCTTATACAAGTACAGCCCATCCTGCAAACATCAGCTGAGCAGCAGCCATGTAGCGGTAGGGCAACGTAAACAACCCTAAGTAAAGGAGAGTGATGCTGCGGACTCAGCTGTTGAGATTAATTAAATCCTCCACAGGACATCATTTTAAAGATATTACAGAGCCAGCCAGCTTCCCTACATAAGCCCTTGGTATTGTGTTGGCAGAGCAGACAACAGGGGAAAGACAAGCTTCTTGTGCATCACAAAGCCATGTCTGCGTCTGTGTCCAGCAGATAAGTCTAGATGCCTGTATGGCTCTCGCCACCCCCTTAAAGTCCAAATCCGCTTCAGAGGTACGTAGATGTCGGGGTTATGGCTGAAAGAGATCCCACACAGTTAATAAGTTGGCCTGTTTTCTGCTTTTGTTAGCGTTTGTCACCGTTAGGCTTGATGTGATGGTTGTGTGTCTGTAGAGAGAACAGAAATAATAACGTGTAATGATTCAGTGTTAACAGCTCATATGTGGCACTATTGTGTGGCACAACTCAGTTGGGAGCCAGGTCATTATTATATGAATTAAATCACCCGCAGGCTTCGCTTTAATTTGGTTGACTGGTCTTTTGATTTTAAAATAAAACTCACACTTCATTGTTCACTGTGTACGTTTGTGCATACCAGGACACTGACTTTGTGTGATGCCCATAAAAAAGCAATGGGAAATGTCAGAACATTTCCAAAGTAGGAATATCAGGAGTGGTTAACAACATATTGAAAAATTATATAAGAATGCAAGAGTAGATGTCTATCTAGAAATATGTGTGCTGACTAGTCACTGATGAGGGGAGACGTGGTAGCTCTGTGGGTAGTGTGCGTACCTTGGGAACTGACAAGCTAGCCAAAGGCAGCGTGATCCACCGCGAGGCATCAGGAAGAGCATCCGGCCTTAATCCCCCAAGCTCCAGCTAAGTCCATGTCCACCCCCATAATGTGGGAACTGATCGTAAAACAGACCTTTTAACTAATCGCTGAGATAAGTGTTAAAAAAGACGTTACAATGAAGTCATGGAGGTATTGTCATCATAGTCCTGACAATGCCAAGATGGCAACGCAGATAAAATAAATACATTTAAACTCGAGCAGCATTACGAATATTTGATATTAATCTAATACACGAAGCTAGAATCCCATTGTGTATTAGTAATGATAGATGATCTTGTCGTGTTGTTAGGGTGGCTGCTAACTGTTTACTTAGAGACCAAGATAACTTAATGGACTACGGATGGATGAATTTTGAAAGCCTGCAGGATATGAGGAATTAATTGAAGCTGCTGTGTAATGTAAAAAAATCCCTGAGACTATTTAGAATCTTTTGACCTTTTTAATTTATTTCTATTTCATGCAGAAACTAAGTTTCACTTGGGAGGATGCTTTATGCGTTGGTTCAAGTGATGCTGAGTTCAGTATGAATGACTTGAGTCCTTTTTCCATAAGTGGAATGCGTTAACTTAGATGCACAGTGGTGTAGCGGTCAGCAGAGTTGCCTCACAGCAACACGCTTCTGGATTTGAATCCCACCCTAGGTCCTTTCAGTGTGGAGTTTGCATGTTCTCCCTGTGTCTGCGTGGGCTTCCTCCCACCATTAAACTACTATGTTGAGTTTATAATATCGTCCTTCTTTTTTGACGTTTTTGTTTTATTTTTTGTATCAAGCTGTATCATCAATCATAATAGCATATGTACATCTTACATGCTTATTATAATTACTTACTCTATTTTTATATGGATTTTGTAACTGTAAAATTTTAAATATAAACCATGGGAAAAAAGACATCCATTTGAGGGTTAATACTGTGAGCGAGCTATAGGAAAGAGACCTGGAATTGGTCCCTGGGTGCTGCAGCTGCTCACTGCTCCTATAAAATAGGAGGGGTTGAATGCTGAAGACTAATTTTGTTGTATGTATGTACAATGACAAATAGATGAAGCTTCAAAGAAAGCTTCAGTTTTAAACATGAAGGTCTGTTCCACAACGTTATAACTCTATTTCCATCTTTCTTCTCCAGCTCGTCAGGCAGAGTAGCGGAGTCTAGCAGCTCGGCAGCATCTGGCCAGGCCAAGCCTACAGGAGCAGCCCATAAGATCTGTTTGGTGTGTTCAGATGAGGCCTCAGGATGCCACTATGGAGTCATAACTTGTGGCAGCTGTAAGGTTTTCTTCAAGAGGGCTGTCGAAGGTTGGTCTTCTCTCTCTCTCTCTCTCTCTCTCTCTCTCTCTCTCTCTCTCTCGCTCTCACGCACTCACACACAAGCACAATATTTG
This sequence comes from Regalecus glesne, assembly GCA_900302585.1. Taxonomy (NCBI): domain Eukaryota; kingdom Metazoa; phylum Chordata; class Actinopteri; order Lampriformes; family Regalecidae; genus Regalecus; species Regalecus glesne. The sequence goes on from OMLC01042391.1 coordinate 2,368, forward strand.
TCTAGGTCAGGGATGGGCAAAGTGCCCCAGAAAGGGACGATGTGGATGCAGGTCTTTGTTCCAACCAAGCACTTCCAACAAGACGATTGGTTTACTAATAGAGTCAAGGAATCTGAGTATTTGGTTGAAACAAAGACCTGCACCCACACCGGCCCTTTCTGGATCACTTTACCAATCCCTGGTCTAGGTGGTAGGAGTCACTACCCGTTTATGTACTTCCATGTGTGTGTGTACACACACACACACACACACACACACACACACATACATATTACAATAGGTTCATTGCTTACTTTGCAGCCTTTGATGTATGTGAATAAGTGCTGAGGAAAATATGCAACAAGCCAGGAAACACATAGTCAGTTCTCTCATCTTCACACTTGAACCAGGTTATCATTTTGTAATGGATCTTGGCCATGTTTACACCAAGTCTTAATTAGATTTGCATATTCATGCCCATGTATTTCATATTAGGTGGCCACAACATAGTACAAGCTCTGCTCGTAGCAATGTTTAGCATCCATTAGCACTGTACTTTTTGTCCTTAAGTTCCTTATTCATTTGAATTACGTAAGGTGAGTTATTCAACATTATCCTTCTGTGCCTCTATTTTAAGTTTGGGTAGAAAATAAAAGTTGCATTTTGTCAAAATCTCAGGTCAAAGAGTTAAATTTGAGGTATTGTCAGGCGCTAATAAGACTAAGGCACTGTCTTTTTACTTGCCCTGTCAGTGGCTTGAATCTTTTGCATGTTATTCCCTCTCTGGCTACCCCCCTCTTCCTTTTCCTCTATGTTCTGTCTAAAGAAAAAGTGCCCTGCTTCAATGTGAACCTGATGTCACTAAGTGTATACTTTACATCCATGCTGCTGCCTTCTATCACTGTCAAAATAACACAAGAGGAAAACTCAATCTGGGAACAAATCGTTATCTGGTTGTTAGCTACAAAAGTGAAAGTGAGTGAAATCTTTCTAAGAGCGAGAGATTCCTTAAAAATATCCTCAAATAATAAAGTAGATAAGGCCACAGTAGATGCAATCCATTTCTAAAGTAGGACCACCAGATTTCTCTGTGAGAAGAAGTGGTTGTTCCGTGCACAGCTAAAAGTTTGGATTGTAAGTGTAACTTGTGTACATTTTTGGCACAAGACATTCATTTCATTTTCTCTGGTCACATTTCTATTTAAATAATAATGAAATATGCTTAATTTAGATTTGAAATATTGAGCATGCATCAAAACAAACATTTAGAATTAAGTACATTTTAATCTATCAATCATTTTTCAGAGCACACGTTTCTGTGTGCTTCACCTGATGAAACCTATCAGAATGGAGAGATAAATCCATCCATTAAGAATAAATAATAAACTCCACAGCAGTGTCTACTGTACCCCAGAGTATAGCCAAAATTTGAGGATTGTACAATTTAAACCATGACCACTAGGTTCTAGGTCAAGCATGTTTCATATTACGCGTGAATGGAGGCTGGATTTTGGGTTCCCTGAATTAGCTTCATAGATTATCAGTGAGGTGCTTAAGGCTTTATTCTACACACCCTTATTATTTCTGGTCAAACACAGGATCCCCCACACACACACATCTTTTTGGGGGTACCTGTTGACCTGGTAACCTAAGAGCATTTTCTTGGTTTATACTGCTGCCTTAAATACTGAAAAGGCTGTTTAAGTATCTTTATTTTGTGCAGCATCCAACATCAACATGTAACCATCTATAGCTGGTGTCTGAATGCATGTGTTGAGCATCTGACTGAACTCAACTGGTAATAGTGCAGCTGGAGATGATAAGAAGAGGCTGACAAACAGAAAACTATTCATTTTTAGGGCCTTTGTGATACACGCCATTTCTGTTTTTATCACTGTTCGTCTCTTGCTCTCTCTGTGTCTGGTTTTTCTTCTGTTTCAGTTTTTCTTTTTCTCTATGTAATTATCCCTCCTTTCTGCCTATTCTCTGCTTGGAAGTAATGAAATGTGCCTGAACTGAAACAAAGGGCAATAACTGATTGCAAGCAAGCCAGCCTCATATGTGATGAGTTCCTCTGTCCGTTCTCAGCAGCGACTTACCCAGTTATCAGCAACATGTCGTCAGCTTTACATAAAGCCACACCCACCTGACGTGTGTGGACTGCCCATCAAAACCTGCACTGATTCATGACGCAGACAAAATGAATCAATTGCCCTGCTGCTGACACAAATAAAGCATTTAGTTGATACTCAAGAGCCATGACGCCATGAAAATAAATCTCTGTATCCTTGTTGTGCAGTGACTTGGCCAAAAACGGAATATCACAAAGTCAATTAGAAATTCCAGTGGTGAATTCTTGATTTGTCTCAGGCTTTTAAAAATTATTTCTTCCTAAAATGTCTGACTGTCTTCCCTTTGGAATCGGTCCAGTCACCTGTAGCTCAGTCTTCTATTTGAGATAGCTTCCAAACTGACTCTCGTCTGAAACTAGGGTGAGGTAAAATCCCTCCATGCTTCAATATAAGAGAAATAGATACATCCTTATTTGCCTTGAATAAGCTCACTGAGGCATACATTACTGTATTTCTGTCATTGTGTTCATGAATCTATCATCAACATTTTAGATTTAGGCTACAAAGTTTTGCTGATCCAGCCTGATGTAAACACCAAAATTAATATGTGAATTCAAAAATAATGAAATAGTATCCAGATGAAAAAAATATATATTTTACTTCCGAACTTTTGATTTAACCTTTCAAGATGAGAATGTATTTTTGTCCTTGACTGCCCAAGTGATGAATCAGGAAAAAGAAGAAATAAATATGGTCAACCCCCCCACACCCACACACCACAACACATTTGACTTTATCATACTGAGCCATCAAAGACACCCATACCGCATAACATGAAGAGGTTCCAGCGCATTGGACCTGTCAAATGTTAGCCAGGTAGAGAGGTGACATGCCAGTATTAGCTAACTAAACTCTGAGTAGAAATGTGGTGTTCTGTAATACTGCCCCCTTCAGACCCTCACTTTTCTCATGGTTTACTCATGTTTGCTTCTTTTGTTTAAGACTCCGGCAGGCTGTAAACAAATAATGGGCAATGAGCTTGAAAACAAATAAACTTCTCAGTTTTGTTGAAACAGTAAACCTACTGTATTCTGTTCTGTGGGTCCAATAAACCTATTGCAAGCAGTTAAGCTAAAGGTAGTTTCTCACACCACATAAAATATTGGCCACACAGTAAGATGTTATACTAACTAGTTTGAAATCATTATTTAGCTGAGGAACAACTCATGCTACTGGAATGGAGGTCATAGTTCATTGAAACAAGCTATGAAAAAAGAAAGGATTTCAAGGCTGTAAAGTTACAGTGTTCAGCAAGGCTCGAGTGACACAACAAAACAAAATATAGTAAAAGTCAATTATCTTCAACTGCATATGCAAAGTCGGGTCGTGGATCTGCTAGAACCTATCCCAATGTTCTTTGGGTGGGAGGCAGGGCAGGGTAGGCGTGTGGGATTAAGGCTGGATACCTCTCCTGAGACCTCAGTGGGTTAAATCCCTCCGCTTCTGGCTCATTAGTTCCCGAATCGCAAAAGTACTTTTTAGGGGGTACACAGCCGAAGTCTACTCATTACAGTACCTTGCTTACAAGGGGTTTGACATAAAATAGGTTAGCAGAACAAAGACTTGTTTTGCTGAAATGGAAATGGACCATGAAAAAGAATGCGTATGTAGTTATGAGGCTAGATATCAATGTTCATGACCAGATGTAGAGATCTAGACATCTTGATGCAATCTTTAATACAATAACAGACAAAATTTATTTGGGTTTTTTCTGTGAATTTACCAACAAGGCAACTCTTGCAATGGATTTTTGGTATTGATGCCTTCATGCACAGGTCATGATAATAATAATAATTATAATAATAATTGTTCCCTTATCAGTCCCACAAGGGGAAATTTGCAAATCTCTGCATTTGACCCATCCCATTGTATAGGATCAGTGGGCAGCCACCATGTGATGCCCGGGGAGCCGTTAGGGTTTCAGTGTCTTGCTCATGCACACCTCGACATGCTTTCTGCAGGCCCAAGGATCGAACCTACAACGTTCCGATCGCTAAATGACCACTCTACCCACTGAGCTATGCCGCCCTATTTTCATCTGTTTTTCATCACTTCCACCATAGTGTCTTTGTCTTATGCAGCCTCAGTCAATCAGTTCAAAGATCAAATAGTGTTTTAATCTGTATGAGGAAAATGGAAGTAGTGGTGAAAAGTAGCAGTGAGTTTAACTATCAGTTGTCAACGACTGGTGAGTTGCAGCTGAAGAAAAAGTGATGAGCCCATTCAATTAAAAAATGGTTGCAGGTCTTTACATTGGCATGTAAGGGGAAGATATGTCTACAGAGGCAAACTTGCAATTCTATAAATTAGTTGTTACATTTTGACAAGAACAGTGCTCAAAATTTCAAACCTATTAAAATGGGCTTTTGGATATTTACTTTGCATTATTGTAACTGGTTCTTAAGAGTCCTTCAGTGAGCTTTGCAGATGAAGAACTGGTTAGTCAAAGATACAGGACTGGTGTTGGACTGTAATCATAGCAGTTAAAGTGCGAACATCTCACTGGAAACAAATGAAAAGCACATAGGATCAGTTATAATCAGAAACCACTGTGAAGTTCCTGATAAAGTTACAGTGAATTGTGAATGGACTGATTTTATGTAGATCTTTTCAAGTCCACTGACCGCTCAAAACACTTAAGATCATATGCCTCACATTCACTGAGCATGGGAGATGCCCGGATGCCCTTTTCCTGACGGCCTGCGGTGGGATCGAGAACATTACACCTGACTATGAGGTGTGCATGCTGCCACTGAGCCCCTACATAAGGACTGTGTAGTAGTTATCAAGAAAAACCAAATTTCATGCTCAATGACAATTATTTTCTCATTCAGTCTCCCCTGGGTATTTTAACAATCATCTGAGTCACAGCACTCTGAAACCAGGTTAGGATGATGTATTGAATACTGCAGTAAAATTGCAGACATCTTTTCTTTTATAATTTTGTCATATATTTCACATGGTAGTTCTTTATTGCCATTAATGATTAACAATCATGTGAAGCCTCAGTTATCTGTTGAACAAGTCTATTTTCAAATTTAAGCAAAAGAAAAAGATCTGGCTGTGCGAGTGTTACATCTTATTATTTTTGTGTTTTTTTTCTTCTCCCCATTTTCCGGTCTTTGTCTCTATGGTGAAGGATGGAGAGCACGTCAAAACACAGATGGTAAATAAACAAACCTTTATAATCATAATAATGATAATAATGGTGGTAATGATAATAACGGGGATGATGATGATGATGATGATGATGACAATGGTGATGATGATGATGATGATAATACTGTTGCTTTTGATTTATTCTCCAATCACTTAAACTGAACCAATATTACCAGAGACATGACAGTCGTCCGTGTGATCTGTTTGTGATTGCATGATTTGATGAGTTGATGATGATTTACTCATAAAGTTAAATTGAATTCACTTTTTCACTGATTTTTATGTCCCTCAGACACTAGAGTGTTCTTATTCGTCCACATCTGTGACCACAGGCAGTAATGATTTAAAAGAGAGAGGGAGATTAATATGTTTGAGCATACTTTTTTTCTGTTGCTGTATTTCAGTTATGGTTTACACACTTTAAGTGTTTGTTGCCTTTTCATTGATCCATATAAAAGAGTCTAACCCTGGCATCCACCCAGAAAACTTGGTTCAGTTTTTCCTGTCTCCTAGGGAACTATCCTTAATGTTGTTTTTTTCTTGGAATTTATGTTTTCAAAATCAGTTTCCTTTTTATGAGTAAAAATAACCAGAAACATTGAAATGTAAACAAATGCAGCGAATACAGCAGTAAAATCAGTGGATAAGATAATCTTTTATTGTGTTTTTTAAAGCTTGTACACGTAAAAATCAAGGGAGGGACTGTTAAATGGGAAATTGCACTTTTTAAACAGCTTTGGTAATGATTGAGTTTTGTAATCTAGGAAGCACAGTTGGGAGCCACAGGTGCTCAGTAGTAAAGTGTGCATCAGGAAATGACAACCCCGGCATCGCGGGTTCAATGCCACTGTAGGGTATCAGGAAGGGCATCTGACCTTAATCCTCTAAACTCCATCTAAGTCCGTGTCCACCCCCATAATGTGGGGACTAATCATGACATGTAAAATTGGATCTTTTTTACCCTAGGAGGCACGGATTAGGTTTCAAATGCTCTTTAGAGAATACTGGGAGCTGTGATCATCATCTAATCAATCCAGATTCAAATTGTGTGAATAGCCTTGAACCCCATCCATCTATCCATTGTCAACTGCTCACCCGAAATTAGGTCGTGGGGGGGATTGACGCCTATCTCAGTCCTCATTTTGCAAAAGGCAGGGATACACCCTGTACAGGGCGCTGGTCCATGACAAGCCAGAGTTGTTCAGGGAACAGTTTCTTGCTCAAGGATATTTCGACATGCTTTTTTGCAGGTTCTGGGATTGACTCTGCAATCCTCTGATTGCCAGATGGTGGTTCTACCCACTGAGCTATGCCGCCCCCAGACTTGCACCCCACAGGATCAAAAGCTAAATAGCTATCTTCCTATATTCAATAAATTGGCTATGTGATAAATCATATTAGTTGGCAATATTATAAATCCAGCTTATGTGATTACACTAGATAGTATACATCCTAACTCTAGAAGATTTATGTACTGTGTGTGCTCTCTTCCCTTGTTAGAAAGAGTGGTTAAGTGGGTTCGTGGTCGGCCCTGTTACCTCACAGGAAGAGGGTCCTAGCTAGCATATTTTCCTGTGTTTACAAAGATTTCCTCTGTCCGCTGCCATTTCCCTCTACATTTCAAAGATACGCATGTTCGATTAATTGAAGACTCTAAGTTGCCCATTTGTATGAGAGCCTTTTGATTGACAGGTAATCTGTCCAGGCTGTCTACCTGCCTTCTGCTCAACACCTGCTGGGATAGACTACATTACCCTGAAAAGAAATATGAAGTAGTTATAAGTGATGAGAATGAACACAGAATGCATGTTCTCCATTTCTACCAATCTCAACAGAAACCATTTGAGTGCTAACTCTTGACTTTCTGTTTTCAATCTACAAAAATGATGATGAGGCTAGATGCAAAATGATGTCACAGCATCACATCATATCAACCCGATACTTTAGCAATAAGATAGCATACGTTATTCAGTAATGGATTCCAGTGCCACATAGCCTAAATACAGTCTTATTTTAAGCTCTCATACCAAAGGAGCCATACAAGTGACAAGAAACCGTATACTCTCGGGCTATGCACGAGTGATAGACAGCACACACAGCTAAAAAGGTATGATTGATTCAAAGAGTGTTAGGGAATCTTTTGCCTGAAGCCTTGCTAATCAGTGTTGGCAGTCTACAAAAATCCTTGTTAGCAGATCAGTGCAGGATTATAGAGAGAGGATATCAGCATGTTTTAGATGACCGGGTTCATCTCACAGATGGCTGCTTTATTCTTTGCCCTGGCTTTCCTCTGCAGCAGTTATTTAGCTACACCGGGCAGTTCTCAGGCTGTAATCTGATTCACATCCTCTAGAGGTGTCCACTAAGTTTACTGCCTTGGTATGGCGTTTAACTACCCCATGCCTGACCGTGTGCTGGTATTTTGGGGCAATTTCCGTCATTTTAATCATAATGAGAACTCTCTTTTTACAATTTTCTGGTCTGGCTGATTTCTTCTGGCCCATCATTTCCTGATGGAAATGCTCTACCACTGAGCTACCATGGCCCACAGTTAACAAGCTTTATACATGAGCAAATTAAAAGAACATGCACCATAAAAGTAGGAGAAACAATCATCCATTAAAATAAAAAAGATAAATCAAGTTGATTAAATTGAATTAAAAAAACAAAGTAAACTATCTTTTAGACCTTAAGTTAAGTTCGTGGTTATCATTTAAGGTGTCACAGATGTTTGATTTAGTTCCCCTCAGATCCAGTTGGAGATCAGAAAAGGAGCCAAGAACAGAGTCAACATAACTATTCTCCTTGTTTTGGGTGAATATGCCAAGTCTTGCTACAGATCAATCTTTTTGGAACTATGTCAGTGGAGGGATTTAAAAACCAATAAAATAATCTCAAAAGCTTTTCTTGAAATCAATGTTAACCAGTATAAGAGTTTGAGAGAAGATCGCCTTACACTCCTTATTCAGTGTCAGTTAAACTCTTGTGGCAGCATTCTATAGAACACTGATTGCCAATGAAAGGGTCGTTGCCCTACCTATTCCTAGGCTTGTCCAAATCCAGAGCAAAAAAAGTCATAAAAACTGATGCAAGCAAACAATATGTTATGATTTGCTTGCCTATTTTTATTCCAAGTATTTCCCCTAGTGAGAGATAGATCAGCCTCATATTCAAAGTCTTTCTCCCTGTAATTTTTGATTGTGCTGGTAATACAATCGAGCCATTTAGTTAGAGGGTTAAATACAGTACCAGTACAATGTAGAATGTCATGTAAATCTCTTTATTTGCAGAATAGATGACTGTTTTTATTGAGCCTTTCATGTAACTGTATCATGCACTACTTATTGTATGACAAGATTTGGTGTGTCGCCAGTGTGGTATTTATTCCAGTGCTGCGTGCCTGGATAGAGGACATTTGTGGATAGTTTTCACTGAGTGCTGCTGTATTGTCTGTCAAACCCTCATTTTCCCTGCAAAAAACCTATTCAAGTGTCAGACATGGTCCTTCTATTTTTGCTTACCTCCAAAAGAAATCATTCATGCGCCTCTGGCTATGCCAATAGGACAAAAGCCCTGTGTTTTATTAGCAGCTAAATTAATTTGGAATTAATGCATGTATAATATAGGCAGTTTGAGTGTTGACCAATGTTTCCTTCATGACACCATGCTTGCCCTTATCGGATGGGAGCTGGGTCAGGCCTCAAAACTATTCCAAATAGAAAACTGGACCAAAGTTTTAAAAGGATGGCAACCCCTATTTTGGAAGAAGTATCATCAAATAATTTAATCTAAGTTTTAGTTGGCTTATTGTCTCCTAAAAAAAACCCTGCAACTATTGGTTCAAAGTAATCCAGTCTAGTTGGAAAATAAAAAGACAACAACTATAAAACAAGGTTGTTGGTGAGAAGAGAAACCGATTTACTTTTTTCAGTAATGTACAGGTGTTAAAATTCCATTTAGTCATAGTCCTGATGTGTAACTTAACATTAAGATCAGTTGTAAAGCTAAAAACCTAGGTCTGTGATTTTGTGATAATTTTGTAAATATGAGATCAGTTCAACTGGATCAGAAGTTTATTAAGAAATGTTTCGTCACTCACCAAGTGACTTCTTCAGTCACCTGGTGTCACCATAAAGACTGAAGAAGTCACCTGGTGAGTGACTAAACGTTTCTTAATAAACTTCTGATCCAGTTGAACAGATTCACCTCTTTTTGTGGTAGCTTTTCATATATTTTCTCATAAGGGATCGGACTGGAGATATGCTTATTATAGTTTAGATTACAGAGACCAGAGTCTCTCTTTAAAGTTGGACTCATCAATTTTAGTTTTGATTATAATAGGAGCTTGTGATGGTTGTCAATGTTTTAAACTCTCAAACAAGCAGGTATGAGCCTGAGAAAGTCTGCTTGAGTAGTAGACTACACCTCTGAATGCTAGCCATGGAAATCTGGATGTCCAATAAAAACACAAGTAGAACAAACACAAATTTCATATTCAATATTGTAATTGAGCTGGAAAATGCATTGAAAGCTCTTGTGCAGTTGTTGTTTTGTTTTGGTAATTTGGTATTTCAGTCAGCCTTCACATAATTTTGGTTGAATTTAAAATGTTAAAAGAACATGGACATATGGAATTTTTCCCACTGACATGATTCTTGGTGATGGTGGTGAGGCTTCTTTCATGTTTGCCTTAACAGTTTTGTTCTGATCCCATAAGAATAAAGTAGCAGACATTAAGGTCCTACGTAGGTTCTTGGATGACTAGTCTTTCCCATCAGTCATGACTGCACATCTATGCTCTCGTTACAGATAATCTTGGTTGTTAGAATAGAACAAAGTGATCTCTCAGTGTCGTCAAGACCATGAAAAAAGAAAAGAGCATATGAGATTTTAAAAAAGATATCTCCAC
>OMLC01042391.1:12566-24598 GCA_900302585.1 Regalecus glesne
CGGATACAGAAGTGGGTAGAGTCTTAACCATGGAAGTGGCAGGAACGCGAGGGAGGGGGGGACCAGCGAGGCGATGGAAGGATGTGGTTGAGAATGACATGAGGGTGATGGGGTTGGAGAAGGGGATGGCAAGCGATAGAGAGACTTGGAGGAGACGAATCCATGGACCGGTCAACCCCCGCTAGCGGGGAAAACGGCCGGAATACAAATCCTGTTTGTTGTTGTTGTTGTTGTAGGTTCTTGGATGACTAGTCTTTCCCATCAGTCATGACTGCACATCTATGCTCTCGTTACAGATAATCTTGGTTGTTAGAATAGAACAAAGTGATCTCTCAGTGTCGTCAAGACCATGAAAAAAGAAAAGAGCATATGAGATTTAAAAAAAGATATCTCCACCTTCCTGACATTGCCACATATAGGAACTCCCCTAATTAACTTTTCTATTAGGTTGATAAAGTCAGAGGTTAAACCCCGGAGGATTGTTTTGGTTTTCTGTTTAACATGCAATTTATGTTTGCGCATATACAATGAATGTAATAAATATGTGGATGACAGAGGAGGTAGAGCAGGGTGCCATGGTAGTTCAGCGGTAGAGCGTGCACCTTGGGAACAACGAGCCAGAGGCAGCAGGTTTGAATCCACTATGGGAAGTTAGGAAGGGCATCTGGCCTTAATCCCCCAAGCACCATCTAAGTCCGTGTTCACTCCCACAATGTGGGGACTAATCGTGTTACATAAAAATGACCTTTTTAGAGGAGGTAGAACAAGTTATCTGGCAACTGGAGGGGTGCCAGTTTGATCCTCAGCTCCTTGCAAAAGTGTTGAGGTGTCCTTGAGTAAGAAACCTAACCCCTAACTGCTGCTGATGAGCTGGCTGGCACGTTGCATGTTTGACATTGGTGTGTGTGTGTGTGTGTGTGTGTGTGTGTGTGTGTGTGTGTGTGTGTGTGTGTGTGTGTGTGTGTGTGTGTGTTTGATGTTTTTGCATTTTTCTGCAGCTACAGATATATCTCCTTTGGCCCTAAGTGAAAACAACCACTTGATGAGACAGTTTTTTCAACTTTGTGGCCCAAAAAACCTCAATGAATGGACTATCAGGTAAGAAGTTGAATACCTTTTAAATAACTCCTACCTTCCCTGAGCAGTTTTTGTTATCCCCACAACCAGCTAGTCCCACCTGGAAGGGACAGACAACAATGTGGGATTGCTGTTTGTGGACTACAGCTCTATATTCAACATCCCAGTGCCCCCTGAGCTTGTCAATAAGCTCGAAGATCTGGCCATGAACACAGCTCTGTGTGACTGGATCCTGAACTTTCTGACAAACCACATTCAGGGTGTTAGACTGGACAACTGCCCATCATCTCCACTGACTCTCACTATGAGAGTGCAACAGGGCTGTGTCCTCAGCCCTCTCTCATAGTCCTCCACACTTGATTGCATGGCAACAAATGTTTCAAACAACAATGTGAACACCAGTTGTGGGCTTGATTACTCTCGGTGACGAGATGATCTTCAGGGAGGAGTCTACCATCCTGGAAAAGGGGTGCAAGGACAACCGCCTCTCACTAAACGTCTTCAAGACCAAGGAGATTATTGTGGGTTCCAGGAAAGGGGGTACACCCACCTCCCTGTTATTGTCGATGATACAGTGATGGAGAAAGCAAACAATTTCAAATATTTGGGAATTAACATCAACAAAGAATGGATATGGGCTAGCCACACCGCCACTAGTGTAAGGTGTTGTCAGGAAATCACAAGAAAAGGGAATTGCCCATCCATCCATCCATCATCAACCGCTTGTCCGGTGTCGGGTCGCGGAGGTAGCAGATTTCAGCCGGGATCTCCAAGCTTTCCTTTCCCTTGCAACATCCACTAGCTCTGATTGGGGGATCTCAAGGCGTTCCCAGGCCAGTGTGGAGATATAATCCCTCCATCTGGTCCTTGGTCTGGACGTGCCTGAAAAATCTCCTTTGGGGGGCGATCAGGTGGCATCCTTACTAGATGCCCGAACCACCTCAACTGGCTCCTTTCTATTTGTAGGACCAATGGCTCTACTCCGAGTCCCTCATGTATGTCTGAGCTTCTCACCCTATCTCTAAGGGAGACACCAGACACCCTCCTAAGAAACCTCATCTCAGCTGCTTGTATCCGTGATCTTGTTCATTCAGTCATGACCCTGCTTTCATGGCCATAGGAGAGAGTGGGCACAAACATTGACCGGTAGTATGAAAGCTTTGCCTTCTGGCTCAGCTCTCTCTTGGTAACAATGGTTTGATAAACGGAGCGCAATACTGCTCCAGCAGCTCCAATTCTCTGGTCCAACTCATGCTCCATTTGCCCCTCACTTGAGAACAAGACCCCGAGATACTTGAACTCCCTCACTTGGGGTAAGAACTCATTCCCTACTCGGATTGGACAAACCTCTGGTGTCCTGCTTAGAACCATGGTCTCAGATTTAGAGGTACTAATCCTCATTCCAGCTGCTTCACACTCAGCTGCAAACCGATCCAGTGAGTGTTGGAGGTCAGAGATCGATGATGTTAACAGAACAACTCTGACACAACCCTCACTTTGGGCATAGAGAGATTGGATGGCCCCGAGTAGTGACCCTCTTATCTTATACTCCCACAGAACCCTCCACAATATATCCCAGGAGACTTGGTCATAAGCCTTCCCCAGATCTACAAAACACATGTAGAATGAATAGGTATACTCTCAGGCCCCCTCCAGGATTCTTGCAAGGGTAAAGAGCTCGTCTGTTTTTCCACAACCAGGACGGAATCTACATTGTTCCTCCTCAATCTGTAGTTCAACTATTGGCCAGATCCTCCTTTCCAGCACCTTAGAGTAGACTTTTCCAGGGAGGCTGAGTAATGTGATGCCTCTGTAATAACCACACACCCTCTGGTCCCCCATTTTGAACACTGGGACCACCATCCTTCTCTGCTACCGTTTAGTCACTGTCCCAGAATTCCAGGTAATGTTGAAGATACGTGTCATCCATGACAGCCCCTCAACACCCAAAGCCTTCAGCATTTCTGGACGTATATCATGAATCCCTGAGGCTTTGCCACTATGGAGTTTTTTGACTACCTCAGTGACCTCCTGCAGGGAAATTGATGTCGATCCTCCATCATCTTCCAGCTCTTTCTCTCTCCTAGAGGGTGGGTTAGTTGGGTTCAGGAGTTCCTCAATGGTTTGTTCCTCAATGGATGGTTCCCCTCCTGAGGTGCGGGACGGTTTTCCTAAAGTGCTTTGGTGCTGACCTAAAATCCTTCTCCATGGTTTCCCTGAACTCCTCCCACACTCGCTGTTTTGCCTCTTTCAACTACTGAGGCTGCTGTCCTTCAGGCCTGTTTGTACATTCCAACTGTCTCATGAGTCTTCCAGGATAACTTATCCTGGAAGGCCTCCTTCTTCAGTCGGACAGCTTCCCTAACTGCTGGTGTCCACCAGGGTGTTCGTGGGTTACCACCCCTTGAGGCACCTATGACCTTGAGACCACAGCTCATAGTTGCAGCTTCAGTAATGGAAGCTTTGAACATAGCCCACTCTGGTTCACTGTCCCCAACCCCTTCAGGGATGCCAGAAAAGCTCTGCTGGAGGTGGGAGTTTAAAGTTTTCTTGACAGAGTCGTCCTCCAAGCTTTCCCAGTTCACCCGCACTATACGTTTGGGCTTCACAGGTCTGTCCTGAAGCTTCCTTCTCCACCTGACCCAACTCAAAACCAGATGGTGGTCAGTTGACAGCTCTGCTCCTCTCTTCACCCAAGTGTTCAAAATAAGTGGCGGTACATCATATGATGCAATTACAAAATCTATCATTAATTTTTGCCCTAAGGTGCCCCGTTACCATGTACACTTATGAGCAGTAATGTAAAATCACTATTTGTAAATTAAGGCAAAAAGATTAGTCTTAAGTTGAGATTTAAAGGAATCAAGACAGAGTGATTGTCTGATTTCAGCGGGAAGGTTATCCCACAAGAATGGAGCCCGAAAAGAAAAGGTTGTGCCACTAGCTGACTTTCTTTTAACTTTGGGTACACAGACGAGTCCTGTATTTTGAGAGCGGAAACTATAAGATAGAATGTACGGTATAAAGAGATCAGACCGGTATGATCGGGCAAGCCCATTCAAGATTTTAAAAGTTAGCTGAGGCACCTTGAAGTTGGATTTAACATTTACAGGTAGCCAAAGGAGTAAGGCAAGAATTGGCATAATATGGTGATTTTTTTAAGTTTTAGGTAGAGTTCTGGCAGTGGCGTTTTGAACCATCTGAAGACCTTTAATGCTAGCCTATGATAGACCTGAAAACAGAAAATTACAGTAGTCAAATATGGATGTAATAAAAGCATGTATTAGTGTCTCTAAAAAAAATTAAGAAAATCACAGAATTGTCCATCATTATTGATACTTGATCAAAGAGATGTTAGTGTCTAGAAGGGCCAATGATCAACATCTCAGTTATATCTGAATTCAAAAGCAGAACATTTAGTGACATCCAATTTTTCACAGCAGCCAAGCAGGCTTCCATATTAGTCAGTTGAGTAGGATCATTGGCTTTAAAAAGGCATACATAGCTGAGTGTAATCTGCAAAGCAATGACACTTAATTCCATCACCATGGAAATTTAGCCAAGTGGAGAAATATAAAGAGAGGAGGAAAGGACCAAGAAACAAGGTCTGAGGTACACCATATTTAACATCAGAGAAGTCCGATGTGATGTCGCTCTAACAAGTGCAGTGCTTTCTTCCAGATAAATTGGACTTAAGCCAAGAGAGAGCTAAACCAGAGACACCAAAATTACCTTTTATTCTATCAATTAAAAAAATCATGATTAATAGTGTCAAAGGCTGCACTGAGGTACAATAGAAGAAACAAAGAGGTGCAATCAGAGTTTATAGCTAATAGAAGATAATTTACCACTCCACTTAGACCTGCTTTAGTCGAATGACAGGCCCCAAAAGCTGATTGAAAAGCTTCATATAAGTAGTGTTCTTCTATGTGGGTCAAAAGCTGTTGATACACAACTATCTTTAATACTTTAGAAAAGAATGGGCCATTAGAGACTGTGAAATAGTTTTTTAGGGACTCTAGATCAAGGTGTGGTTTCTTAAGTAAAGATTTGACCACTGCCGTCTTAAAACTGCTGGGAACAATGCCATTAGTAAGTGATAAAATTAAAAGTTCTAGCATTTTTGGTCCCAGGAAAGGCCAAAGGTCTTTCAAACGTTTTGTTGCTAAAGGATCCAGATGCCAGATAGTTGGTTCAGAAGCCAAGAAAAGTTTAGTTAACCTGTCAAGAGAGATATTCTCAAAATCTGTAAAAGCAGGGAATATCAGTGATTCATTATATAAAAAAGAATTTTGTAGGACTGGAGCTGCAGAACTGATTTTGTTTAATACCTCATTGACTTAATTGCAGAAAAAGTCTAGAAATTCATGGGTAGCTAATAGATGGTGGCTTTTTGATAATTTTATTTTGTGTCGAGGAGAAATCTGGGATTAGGTTAATATTGATCAGGAAAGAGAGATATGCTGCTTTTGCAGCAGCTAAAGCACGCTTGTATTTCAATAAGCACTCATGCCAAGAATCGTAAAAAAAATTCCGACTTCCAATTTGAATTTTACCATTTACTTTCCAGTCTCCTGCAAGCCCGCTTAGTACTATGGATCTCATCATTAAACCATGGTGTAGGCATTGTTAATTTTTAGCCCTGGTAGTGAGATGTGCAACTGAATCAAGGAGACAAGAAAGAGTCACATGTAAGTCACTCATGAGATTTTTAACAGTCAATTGCTGCAGTAAAAAAGAGCAAAGACTTTTGGCAGCTGCTGCCCAAGTGTCGCTCCAGTAGATGGACCAACAGCGAGTGGACATTGAAAGGTCACACATTCACAGGTTATAAAAAATTTGCCATCCATGTGGATGATGGAAAGATGTAACTGAAAGCAAGATAGGGGCCTCCAGTTAGGGTGATATTTAGCAGCGTCATGTAGTTGGCTATCCGAATCCCAGCTGCACCGTTTCCAACAACGGCCAGAGGTCCATAGTTAGTGGGGCATAATTGGCTAAGCCTCACATGTGTATAGGGGCTAGGTGGGGTAAAGTATTCTGGGTTTGCTAGTGTCCCCCTCTGGGTCGTCCGGTTAAGTGAACGGAAAGTACTCTCACTTCGTTCTCATCCAAAGGTGAAGTGCTGAGCTTTTCCTGCGAGACTGATCCGTAAAAATAGCAAGGACTAGTCATCATGTGACTTGGAGGAGACACATGCTACGGCTTCCTCCTTTCCGTTGACGCTCTAAAGGGGTATCATAGTGATTGACACAGCAAAAGTCAACTATGGGAATTCGGGTGGAAAAAAGGGGATAACATTTGGAAAAAGAACGAAACCAAGACAGTAATTAAGAAAATAAAGCTCATTAGGAGTCTTCAATTATTGAATAGAAACAAAAATTGCTACTACTTTTGCCAAAAGAGCACCGCGATGGGCTCCAGTTTCTCTTGGACCTGACTTCATAGACAATGAAGTCAGGATAGATTTGATACTATTCATGGGGCTGTGGGAGCTCACCACTAGAATGCACACAAAGAAATGATGAACAAGGTGCTGCAGGTTTGATTCCTCTACAGGACTTCAGGAGGGGCATCTGCCCTTAATCCCCGATACTCCATCTCGCCTTTGTCCACCCCCACAACATGGGGTCTAATCAAGATGTAAAAGGACCTTTATTTGCTACTATTCAGTTGAATGAATTGAAGAAAATGAATAAGGCACATAATATCGCTTAAACTGGCAAAAGTTTGTCAAAAAACATACATACATCAATTTGAAGTTGGGTTGCAGAGTCATGGTAGAGCCTATCTCCGCTCTCATTAAGCAAAAGGTGGGGAATTACCTTGGATAAGACACCATTCCATTGTCAGGGCCTTAGCAGTTAGGGGTTCAATATCTTGTTCAAGAACACTGACATGTTTTATGCAGGGGCAATGGATCGAGCCATTAATCTTCTGATCACTAGGTGACAACCCTACCTCCTGAGTCATACTGCCCCATATAGCATCAACATTTCAAAATTTGTCAGTGGTGGACAATATTTCAAGAACTGACGATCCAGCGGCAGTGCGTTCGAACCCATCGCAAGGTGTTAGGAAGGGCAGCTGCCCTTAATCCCTAAGCTCCATCCAAGTCCGTGTCCACCCACCCCGACAACATGCAGGGTAATTTTGACACAGAACGGACCTCTCATAAGGTTTCAATTAAAAGGCTTTAACTTTGACATGCCAGCAGTCATTTCATATCATCTGATCAAGTTTCCAGAATATTTTGACCTTTATTTCTAGAATTAGAGCAGGGTGGTTGGAGAAGGGTAGAGCTCGGCAGGTTGTAATCCTGTAAGGTCCTTGAAATTTTACGTCACAACTGGGGCGACGGCTGTCACCAAGCCTGCTTTTGAAGCGACCAGTGACATTATGCTGAAATATTAAACATTTGCACACATCTCCTTTCTTTATGCACTAAAGTATATTTTGTTGTAATGGTTAGAAATATTAAAGCATAATTTATATTTCAGGAGCTTGACACCTTGACATTTTGGCACCTCTGTTGTGAATTTCAGCATGCGGTTTGACATGTTTGTATTAATAACATTGTGATCTCCAAGGGCCATGGCCTCAGGCTACTTGAACAAGACTACTAAAGAAATGGATTTCAAAAGGAATTCTAGAGCAGCCAAGGGACTCGTCAAAATCAGCCCTGATACTATTGCCCTGATAAAAATCCATTACACACAAGTGTGATGGGGGTGTTAGCGTTTTGTGTGTATGAGTGACGCATACACGCGCGTGTGTGCACACGTGTGTGTGCGTGCGTACACTCTTGCGCAGATGGGAATGTATGTGAATTTGATGCCTCTTAGGTTGATGAGACATTGCTCATTGCAAGAGAGAAGTTAAGAGGATGGTCTGCACTGGACTTTGTGGGCGTACTGGGCGAGCCCGAATAAAAGCAGGCTTGACTGCTCCTGCAGCACAGGCAGGCAGTCCTTCTCAGAGGTCCAACTCAACCTGGGCCCGGTAGCCCAAATGCACAATCTAGCAGGCTGATCTCTTGCGCTAACCATCTTTTTTTTTTCTTTAGACCTATTCTTTGTCTCCACTCTTCCAATACAGCCACTTTGCTATTGTTCACTCTAGATATTAAGAAATCATCTCCAAACATTTCCAATTGTCACGTGGGCTTTGTACTTCATTTAGACCTATGCTAATTCCCATGGAGAGGTCCACTTTTGTATTATGTGGTGGCCATTCAACTGCAGGACAATTGACATTTTGAATGGTTATAGTTCACTGCAATCTCACCCAAGTTTGCATTCATGTGGTGTTCTCCCTATCTTTGCTATGTTTACTCAACTACATTACCCACACACCCTTGCAGGGTGATGAGGTTACTTTTCTGGACAAGCGGTTGTTTAATTGTTCCTAGCGAAAAAAAGAGTTATCCTGCGAGTAAATAAATCTCAGTCTCTCTTCTGTAGTACTGGCAATGTCAAGATTAGGCCCCACTTTGCAATGGTGGACATAGACACAGAAGATGGAACAAGCGGGATTCCTGATACCTCATGGTAGGATCGAACTCGTGAAATCAAGCTCACTCTACCGTTGAGCGTCCGCGGCCCTCTCCATGCTATTCCCCTCCTTTTACATCAATATAACTTTGCCAAGATACCTCCCTCGAGGTATTCAGTTAATCTCTCATCTCTAGTATTATCCAGTGTTATCTTTTATCACTGCTGTGTGATACATTTAGCACATGATGTTGTGAGATCATTAGATCTGAGGGGATGAAACATTATTTACTGTGCAGCTATAATTATAGTAAGACGACATACTCGGTGGATAGAATTGCCAACCAAGCATTATTTATTGGGTTATCACCATCCTGCTGTGAAGACATGAACTATGTACACCAATTAAATGTGTGTTCCAGCATCTGACACATTTGAAGTGATATTTAAAGTATCAACCACATCTGCTAATGTAGCATTGGCGTCACATCAACTATGCCATTGGACCAGTTCTAGGTTCTGAGGAGTGGGAGCAAGATACTAGTTACACCAGAGACTGTGGCTTTATATGTAGAGGCCGGCAATTTACTGAATAGTTGTAAAATTATAGAAAAAAATACTTCAAATACAACAATCCAAAAAATGAATCACAATCCTTCACTTCAAAATAACAACAAAAAGTATTGACACTTTTAGCCAGTTCAGTTGTGTTCTGTTCAAGTAGGTTTTTAGGTCCTCTCAGTTCAAAGAAAAGAAGTAATCATAATCAGTTCAGTCGAAAATAAAACAATCCTGATACTCCTACCGCTCCGATAGTGAGTCACCGATGGGGATCGCTCACTGGTGTGATGAAAAAAAGGGGGGGGTCCTTTGGGTCTGGGTCGCCATCTTGTGTCCTGACGCTACGGGACGAGCTTTCCACCGGGCAAAAAGGAAAAAAAAACTGCGTTTACATGTCGAAAAGCAGCCTCTGGAAGTCAGGTAGCCGTGTTTCCCTCGTGTCGGCAGCTGGAATTTGAGCCTCCCTGTCAGGTGAGCAGCGTCTATCAACCATTCAACCATTCAATCAAGCTCGAACTAGATTGATTAGCCGTAAATGACAAAAACTTTTCGCGCACTTTGACAACAAAACAATCAATTGCGAACACCCGCTCGCCCGGGCGGACAGATCTCAGGCATGCAACTGCCCTCAATCACTCACTCCTGCCTCAATATCCCATCTTGTGCTACATCAAAGTAATCCATTTTATTGTCTTCTAAGACATGGTGCATCTTAATGATTGTTGCCTTATCTGTCCCACTAGGGGAAATGTGCAATTCTCTGCATTTGACCCATCCTCTTGTATAGGAACAGTGGGTAGCCACCATATGGCACCTAGGGAGTCGATAGGGGTTCAGTGTCTTGCTCAAGGACACATCAACATGCTCTCTGCAGGACTGAGGATCGAACTTGCAACTTTCTTATCACCAGAGGACTGCTCCACCCACTGAGCTATGACGCCCCCTATGAACACAGTTCTTTGTTTTCAGAATTCACAGCCCCAAAAGAGTCTCATTAACTGACTTAATCGAATGTTTGTAAGCACCTCACTCTACTGCATCCCAGCATTTCCTTGTCTCAGTCTCACTCCCGAGTCATTCTCCTCTTTCCAGAGTCCTGGTATTTACTTCCACATATGTGCTCTCTCAGGGTCCTATGCTCCCCATATTTACATGACACATAATGGAAATATCCTGCCTTTCACCCAATGAGCACTGGGATAGGTTCCAGGATGATTCAGCGACCCAACTTCAAATAAGTGGTTGACAATAGATTGATGGATGGATGGATGGATGGATAATGGGAACATGACAAAGGATCCTATGTTCCCAGCCTCATATGTATCCTAGGGCAAAAGATATGCTTTTCTAGGATCCTATGTTACCCGCATCCTATTCCACGGATTGATATGGAAAATAACTAGAACATGACAAAGGATCATATGTTCCTAAATTATATGTGCTCTTTCAGGGTCCAATGTTCCTCAGATTTACATGGAACATGATGGGAATGTGATGATGGGTCCTACGTTCCCAAGTCTCTACAAATGTGCTCTTTACGGGCCATAGTAGCTCAGCAGTAGAGCATGCACCTTCAAGTCAGACATTGCAGTTTCAATTCCACCATGGGGCATCAGGAAAGGTCATCTGGCCTTAATTGCTCCATGCTCAGGTAAATGTAACATATAGGTTACAAAGGGCTTTGAACGGCTACTTGACTAGAAAAGTACTATGTAAAAATTAGTGCATTGACCATTCTAGCTTTCCAGGGTCATATTTTCTCAGGTAAGATTAAGGTCAAGATTAGTTTGAGGGTTAAATCAAGTCAAGTCAAGTCAGTTAGGTTAATATTTGGTATAAGTTAAGGTTAGGGTAATATAGGTATTACAGAGATATAAAGTTGATCAGTGACAGCATGAAGATATCAGAAAGTGTAGTGGAAGCTGGGCTGAGAGGAGAGGTGATGATTAATGAGCAGCAGTATGGTGTCATGCCACAAAAGAGCAACACATTTGTAAGAGTTACTATGAGAATCTCGATGGAGAAATAATAGAGAACGTCAGGAGTTAGATTGTGTCTTTATGGATTAAGGAAAGTATGATACAGGGTGCTGAGAGAGGAAGTATAGTACTGTATGAGGAAGTCAGTAGTGGCAGAGAAGTAAGAGTGGTGCAGGATATGAATGAGTGGAGAGACAGCAGTATGGTGAGGATCCAAGGAGCAGAGATGATGAAGGTGAATGAATTGATACATTGGGTCAACCATTCAAAGTAACAGAGAGTGTGGTAGAGGTGAAGATGAGAGTGCATTCATGGTGGAATGGGTGGAGAAAAGTCCCAGGGGTATTTTGTGACATAGGGGTACAAGCAAGAGTGAAAGGGAAGGTTTACAAAATGGTAGTGAGACCATTTATGTTGTATGGTTTGGAGTTAGTAACACTGACAAAAAGACAGGAGGCAGAGCTTGAGGTAGCAGAATTAAAGATGAAGATTTTCATTGGGAGTGATGAAGAAGGACAATGATCAGGAAGAAGTGTATTAGAGGGAAGGCCCAGGTCAGAGACAGGGTATGAGAGGCAAGATTGAGATGGTTTGCTTATGTGCGGAGGAGATATGCTAGGTATATTCAGAGAATGATCCATAATATTGAGCTGCCAGGCAAGAGGAAAAGAGAAACATTAAAGAGGATGTTTATGGATGTCGAGGTGGCTGGTGTGACAGAGGAAGATGCAAATTACAGGAAGAGATGGAGTCAATGTTCGCTGTGGTGACCTCTATGAGAGTAGGCCATTTATTACTTTGATCAAGACGAGCATAAGGTTAAGGTTAAGATTAGTAAGGTTCAATGAATTTGGGGGATTTGAGTTCATTTGAAAGTGTCGATGTGTGTTAATCATGTGTTGAAAGAGGGAACATCGGATCT
>OMLC01042393.1:8995-35933 GCA_900302585.1 Regalecus glesne
GGACATAAGTTTAACCTTAATCTAACCTTGATCTAACCTGCTTTGGGGCTCAGTAAATGTGAGGCATTCATTGTAAAGTCCTTTGAGTAGTCGCTGGACTAGGAAAGCACTTTAGAAGAAAAAGTCCATTTACCATTTAACTTAGCACTTACCTTAACTTAACCATAACCTCAGCCTAACCCCGACCTTGACCTAACTGTAACCTAAAATGAGAGCTAGCCCGTTTCCATAGGGAGAAACAGACCTCGACGGGGAAACTGAGTTTGATACTAAACCTGCCAGGATAATGAATGATGTCAGTGCTGTCACAAGGCAGGGATAGTTACATTGTGTTTGCCAAAAATGACATGGGGCAAATTGTCATGTTCTATCTTTTGCTCGTTCTCAGGGCCTATCATCCCAGTTAGACAGACGCACGACTCATCAAAGTGTGTTACTGTACATCACTATCTTTTGGCCATTCAAAATAACCAAGAGGGTAAGAAACCAACTTCTTCACACACGTTTTCAAAATATAACTGAAGTCATAGTTGTTAAAGCAACTAATTAGATTCTCCCAACTGAAGACAAAATATGATCTGGGTGGTAGAGGAGAAAAGGTGATGAGCCACAGTCCACATAGTACGCCATCATCTGACTGTTGTGATGACTGTTGACCCCCTTGACGCCCAGTTATTCCTTTTTTGGCATCTACTAGGATGAGATTGTTCCTTTTGGTGTCATTTGGAAATCGGGTGCTTTTTGAGCTCGAGTGTGTCATGATGTCTTACAAAGGAGAATATTGAATTTATGCACTCAAAAATCAAATCCTGCTATGTTGCCATGGTGCTCAAATTGAAGCGGTTACCTGTCAACATAAAGGAGAAAGTCATTATTTTGGAAGGAAAATGTTTACTGAAAAAATTAAATTGGCTAAAAAAATAGTGATTTTCACAAAAATTCCACCACTGTTTTTGGAGGATGTTTACTGCCCTTGTGATGAATGAGGAACTGAGAGCATTGTTCAGACCATTTGTCAATCTTAGGGGGAGGCTGTGATTTGTTAGTTTCTTAATACAACTATTTTCTCCCCACTTGACCTTTATAAACCAACAAATCACTTTCAGACTACTGTGAGTCTCTCTTCCTCTTTACCGTGGCTTTGCAGAGGCCTTCTGTTTTAGTTTCAGATTGATTTCACAAAAAAGGTGAATTGGTTAAACTGGACCACAAGTACCATTCACCCATCTTTCTTCAACTTCCAATGGGGGTAATCGAAACTGAGTTAACATTTTTAGTGGTCTCATAACGTTGCTTCAACTTGGTGCATTACCAACATTGGCCGCCAGGTGAGGTAGTGGGTACAGGAAAGTATGGAGACTGCTACATGCATTGCGCTTCATTGTCTTGGTTCATAAGAAGCAATTACTACGAGAAACTAACAGCTCTGCTGCCGATGCGTCTGTGTTTCATAGTGAAAGAATGATGCAAATGCTTCAAAGTCTGTCATGAGGGGCCATCCAAATGTATCAACTAAGATTAATTCTAGGCCAAACTTACTCACTACGATAATACCTCTTCTTTGTAATAAGGTCTCTCCGGTACAACTTTTCCACCACGTATTGAATGTCTTACGATGTTGCCCGTTGAAGTTCTGACGTTTTAAAAAGCCCCAATTACTACCAAGTGAGCAACCATCTGTAAAAATAGACTTTGTTTATGAGTCAGTGTAATTGCAACACAGATTTTAGAACAGTTAATGAGACCCTGGGGAACCCGTCCAGCTAAACGTGCCCGCGCAGGCGTGGCTCATGCTCGTCCCCGTCACCCCTTCCCCCAATCCACAATCGTCCCTTGCGCGCCCCCGTGAAGTAGTTCATTGTATCTGACTGAGACGGGAGGGTGTAGCGGCTCCTGTTAAACGGCAGAGGAACTCCGTACTGGAAAACCGACCGCTGGCCACATAAACTGCAGGTAAACTACTTTCTAGCACACTCAAACGGCAAATAAACGATGTTTTTGCTAAAGTTGTTGAGGTTGAGATCGAATAGGATTCGTTTTGAAGTTGTGCATAGCGTTAAGTGGTCTTGCTAGCCAAGCTAAAAGCTAGCGGGGCTAGCTAACCAAGTTAGCCTTTTTCACCCCCCCTCTTCAACCGAGCTCCGTCTAAACGCCGCTTCCGCACCTCACTAAGTGGCGGTCCACTTACTGCTGACACGTACCTTGTGAGAAACTCGTCTTTTTGATTCGATGGTTTTGGTTATAGGGTATCAACATGGAACGAATTTAAGAGAGTCTATTGCCTATTATTAAGTGACTAGGAAAAAAGTTCGGTAATGCTCATATAACAAACCATAAAGGCCGGCCTTGATTGCGAATCCAGCCGTAGCCAAACAATGAGGGTCTTCTCCTGACTTGCCCCGGTTGACCAATGCCGCAGCGTTACTTTATAAAGCTATACATCAGTGTTGAAAGACAAAAATAATTTGCAGATACTTGACTGGGAAAATCCAATAAGCATGGACTATGTTTGGCTATATTTCTTCAGCGGCAAAAGTATAATAAGACATTTCTTTAGGTTTTAGCAGATAATCCATAACCGACAAGGAACTTTAGCGTTTGGCTTTATAAGATATTGTTTTAAGCAATCTGAAAGGGGAAATTGGTGGTAGTGTACATTATGTGCAGTCTGGCTTGCTGTTTAGTTTGGATCGGGGCCACCCACCCATTCTTCCACTGCGGACACACTAGCCATCTGTTGCCTGTGTGATGACGCCATCTTTCTGGTGACCCACCCAGTGGCTAGGTGGTTAAAAACAGTATTTTTGGCAAAACAGTAGGACCTCACATAAGCATGACGAGAAACTTAAACATGTTTACTCTCTCATTCTTGTGTGTACAAGTTAAATTGGTTTGTAAAAAAATCCCTCAGCTATCCTCATCATTTACCGGTCAACTTGATGTGGGATTTTTTTAGTTTTTGTTGTTCAACCAGTGAAACCAAACTGAATAAGTACAGACTTTATTTCATGCATACTAGGGTCAAACTTAGCTTGGGCAATGTGTTGTTTGCTGTCCCATCCTTGTACTCTCTGTCAGTGTTCATTTTCTGAAGAAGGAATTTATTAGTTTCCTTTCAATCTACAAAAAGGGTATTTACAGATTTATTCCCATTCCCATAGTGCCATCGACAATCTGAACTCAGATATTTCAATTTTGTGGTCATCTTACTCATGTTTACTTGATACCAAATTTGTGATTTTAAATTGTGTAGGGAATACATTTTGAAGGCATTGCTTTATCATCTGTCCTGTAGCTACTCACCTTGTTGTAAATGTTTCCCAAAACCAACCCCCCAGGACATATTTACTCTTTCTGACTAGCATCTGTTTGAGGAGTGTTGAAGTTGACTGGTGATGTGAATGGGTTTTGTTGGGATTTGGCTTCTTTTTTCAAGACTCAGTGCTTTGTTAACCTACCTTTACAATTTGGTTGGCCTTTTTATCATAGAGGCATTGCCCTGCTTGTATGTGCTTTTACCTACAGAGCAATAAATGGGCCCACAATTACTCTACTCCTATCCTGTGAATAATTTGTAACAAAGACATCTTTCACTCGGTCATTTAGATAACATTGTCATCCAGTATAGCAAACTATGATTGTAGCAACAGAATAAGCAAAATAGACTGTGTTGTGTAGATTATATGGAATTGGTAATTAGACCCTCTAGCCTCAGTTCCCTCGCATCCCAGTTCATCTATTAAATTAGTGTTTTGTAAAGAAGGAAGGGCAAGGGAAAGAGACCCTCCATAATAATAATTGGCACAATTTTAATTGGATAACCTGTGAATTGATGTCTGTCTATTTAGCACACAACAAGCTAATCGAGGTTGACATGAATATGGGCTATGTGAGTAAAATTCCCAACTCCCTACAGCATACTATTTTCTTTATATGCAGATGGAAAAAGGCCACTTGTGCCAAGTTGCTTTTGGTACTGACCATAGATTGGTCCAAGTCCAGACAAAGTGTACTGTCATGTGGCTGTTGTTAATTTTCCACTCTTAAGATGGTGGAAATCTTAAGCAACCAATGAATTACATTTGGTATACTGAGATCTTTTTAAAAATATGTTTATAGTGTTTAAAGTGTGTATTTGAACGACCCTCTGTGTAGATGGCTCAGCAAAAGTCCCTTCAAAATGCACCTTCTAGAGAAGAATTTAAAATATCAATATCCATCCATCCATTGTCAACCGCTTATCCGAAATCGGGTCGCAGGGGAACTGGAGCCTATCTCCGTTCTCATTGGGCGAGAGGCGGGGTACACTGTATAGGTCGCCAGTCTATCACAGGGCAGAGCATTAGGGGAACAGTGTCTTGCTCAAGGACACCTCGACATGCTTCTCTGCAGGACCGGGGATCGAACCTGCAGCCTTCCGATCGCCAGGCAACCGCTCTACCCACTGAGCCATGCCGCCCCTACAATATCAATATTCAGACTTATATTTTCTCTGGCAGTTCCAAAACACAAGACATTTCTTTTGTTTGGAAGATGTCAGTTTGAGGCGGCTGTTTTTGTGGCCTCTTGAGCTTGCCTAAAAAATGGGAGGTAATTTACCCTTAAGTCTTTAATTTCTGGACTTAAACTCTTATTAAATAGATTTACGGACTTTACAGATTTGTGCCTAATTAAAGCCACCATCTCCTCCCTGTCATACACTCTTTCCCAATAAAACAAATCCAGTTCAAATAAGCTCTTTAGGTTTTAATGTCACTCGAGTAAGATAGAGGTGGATGCTGATTTCCAGCATGCACAATAGTAATTTATAAAGTACAAAATGCCAATATGAAACGCAGAGTCAACATTTTAACTCGTCGATCAAATGCAGCGTCGTAGTTAATGGTTAGGGCGGGTTATAGGTTGGTTACGATTGGGGGATTTTCTCAAGCCACTCATGGGATTGTCAAGTGAGATTAGCAATAAAATGGAGTAAGTAAACCACTGCTTATCCGCATGATAGATCATGGCAAATATCTTGGGTCTTCATGGGAATGGTAATGTCCTTCTGATGTGTGTGTGTGTGCGCGCTCCATTAGAACCAAAACTAATATAAACCAAATCCAGAGGCTTAAAAAACTGGGATCACCTTTCAGTATTAAATGGGCCATTTGTCAAAGTCCTTGGAAAATTCCCCTATGCAATGCAGCAGCACTGGGACAGTATCTATTTAGTATTGTGTTAGTGTAACTGTAATCTCAGCATAAATATGTTTTTAAAATGCACATGGAAAGACAAAGGCTTTGCTTCACTGTACTGTAAAGCAGCTGATGCAATAATAAAGGCTTGCAAGTACATATTGCTGATATACAAACTGCATGAAAATAGCAACACATTGGATCTAGTCCGCTTTCCATGTTTTCTTTGTTCAAATTCAGCAAAAAGGGTGATGATTAGGATTGGGCAATGTGTCTTCATATCGTCTGAACGTCACTGTGGAAATTGCCTGTGCCAGATACTATTCTTCTCATTTTGCTGCGTTGTCTGTCAGGGTACTGAGGAAAAAAGGACTGTTTTCACATTGTGTCTGAGCAAAGATGTCTTGTCAGTTACCTCCGACTTGACATGTTTAGTCTGTTGTTCCGTTTGAAATTGCCAATACTTCCATTTTATTGCCGACGTATACGTATCTATTCTACTCCAGAAGAGATGAGAATTTCCATAACATTGGAAAGGACAGAATTTGTTGTATCACATGTAGGAATTCACTGGGTCTGCGTGAAAAGTAGCCTTGTAAGGTCAACCGTATTCTATCGAGCTCGGCTCAGGCCACTAGTAGCCGTGAAGTACTGGTGGCTAATCTAGAACCATTTCCACCAAAAACAAACTGGTACTGATGCCAGAAGCGGGCACCACCAGGGCTCTCAAAAGTTCCACTTGATGTCAGTAGCTATCGGAGGGGCTACCATAAGAAAATTACCACAATTTTTGATAAGATGTGAACAAAAGCAGCATCTGGGAGAGGCTTCTTGAAAGTGGAATAAAGTAATTTATAAAAAGTAAGAAAAGCATCTGTTTTGCCTGCCAATATTTTTTTGACATTGAAATTACTCCAACTTCTGCTATATAATATTCAGTTCTCAAACCCTGTTGAAATGTCAGTTGCTTCTTGCTTATGCACCAAGCCAGAAATGGTCCCACACCGACACTGTTGCGATGGGAAAAAGATTCATCTGGGAAGTATCCATGTAGAATCGGTTGATCCTGGCAGCTGGAACCTGGACCAATTAGTAAAATTTAGAGAGACATTAGATGATGATAGATTAGGACTGATGTGCCTATTGAACTAGTTTTATACAAGACGGTTAGAGAAACAGCAAGACTTTTCATAGAAGGGACTAGTTACATCGGCTGACCTCCAATACTAGTGCTGTTTACTACTAGCCGATCAGCATGCGTATGGAAATGTGTCTTTTGTGCTTGTACATCATTGGGTTTCTAGCACCGATTGGTCAAAGGTGCACCAATTAATTACCTGCAAAATAACTTTGCTCCTCATCCAGTGATGATGACTCCTAACGCACAAATGTCCAATGAACCTTGCCAGACCACAATTGGTAGTGCAAGAGATTTTGGGCCGGCTTTGGCATGCTTATAAAAAGGAGACAAGACAAAGTCAAATCATACCAGATGGCTGAACAGTGTATGGTCAGAGTTTAAAATTGTTGTAATTTTTTTTAGAGGGATAGCATGTAGCAGTGTCTATAAGGGGACGTCCTTGATATTAAGTGTTGATTTGCAAATTTCTGCACTGGTCTCTGTAATAGTCGTTAAAAGATGTTGAAGTAACATGACATGGTTTTGGCACAAGAGTTCCGCGTTTACCAGGGATGTTGTTGGTTGGCTGACCAATGAAGTCAATGAAGTGACTTCATTGGTCACCTGATCCAGCGGCTTAATCTTGTAACTTGTTCAGTCAGTCATTTAATCCCTTGATCCCGGTGGGTACAGCCCTATGACGTTTGTAGGGCTGGGCCAATTGTTTAGTCTAGCCAAAATCAGAAACCAACTTCATAGTCTAAAAGGTTGTTGTTTTTTGGTTTGTTGGTTTGTTTCTTAAATCTGTTTATTTTCTTTCAATAATGCCAGGATTTAAACCCATGAAAGTACCAGGATTTTGATGGAAGCTGCTTACAGTTAAACACAAATTCAGCTGTCTTTCTTTTTATGTATTATTTTTATATTTTGGGAGGTTGGCAGTAAAATTGGGTGAATGGGATTATCCACCATATCTGCTTAACAGTGAGAGGAGCTACTTTTTCATGTAGAAGTATTATTATTATCACCAGAATGCTATCATTTCCATAACAGCTTGGGCCCCAGGTATAAATCACATGATCCAGTCATGAACAAATTTTGAAGGAAAAGGATTGACAGGGTTGTCAAAATAACCATTGCCTTTTAAATTGGGCACATTATTCAAGTTCAAGCCATTCCCCATCTCTCTCCACCATCATCACTGTCCCCTTTCTTTGTTATTAGCTAGCCTGTATCCCATCATAATAGTTGACAAGAGGGACTCCCTCTCTGTCTATTTTTTCTGTTAATTTCATCAATTTGCCGCCTACATTCTCTCATGGTTTTAAATTCCTCCCTTTTATCTGGTTTACCTGTAGTTAGGGTGAATATTAAAGCAGTCTTTGTTTTGTTAGTGACTAGTTTGTCTGGATCTGTATTAGTAACGTGAAGGCAAATTATTGTAGGTGTGTCACTTGATTATGAATGTGATAATGTGATGTTTGTGAGTTTTTAGGGATAAGCCATTAGTTAATGTGAGATTACTGTTGTTAACTTCACCTCTTAGTCCTGGTTGATCAGTTGCTAGAGTTTAGACTTACTGGCCTGGCCCTTTTTTATCTTTCAGGATTATAATGGATCACAGGACAGGGGAGCATAATTCACATGTGCTGCATCCTTTAACTTATCCATTGTTATTGACTTAATACATGGACGTTACCACGTTTCTTATTTTCCTTCACCATTCGTATGGCCAGGACCCAGTTCAGCCAGACACATGTAAATAAATAAATCCAACCGTCAGTCCTAGCTCAAAATGGGTTTGTCCAAGAAACAAGCACATTGGTGATGTATGGGTTCCTTTGAGCTGGCTTCACTAATATGTACCTATATTTGCATTGCTGTGCATGCATGGTTTCCAGCAGGTATGACAGCATTCCCTTGCAACATATAAAACTGACAGGGAATTCAGCTGTTTTGAGACGTTGCACTTGCTGTTTGTTAGCTTTTAGTGATTTGCCTTTTTGCACTTTTACCACCTGCTTTTTATATTTACCCTGGAGCTCATCCTTGTTTACTACTTGTCTGGGTTTAGTCTTTTTTCCCCTTCATATTTTCATATTCAACTAAATGTTGCACAAAAACATTTCTGGCAATTGTGTTGTCCTGCACAGATCAGCAACTTGTAGTTTGTTGGCATAACAGGTTCCTGTTTCATAAGTTAACAGAGGAATTAAATATATTTTATGTATTTCAAGAATTATAAAAACTCTTAATCACTTTCCCAATTTTGTCAGAGACTAGAATTAGTTAGAAACACTGAGATAGACCCCCTTTACACGTCATGGTTAGTCTTCATGTTGGGGGGGGTAGGCATGGATTTAGATGGAGTCTGGGGGATTAAGGCCGGATGCCCTTGATGTCCTGCAGCAGTTTCGAGCCCCCTACTTCTGACTAGTCAGTTCCTGGATCAAGCGCTCTAACCTCTAAGCTATCGTGGCTCCAATTAGTTAGAAACACTATCCTGGCAATATGCAAATTAGAGTTGTCCTCAGAGATGTTTGAACACAAAATAATCTTAAGAGTGAGGTGTATTATCATTGTCTTAGTTGCCAACTCTAGAGGGGTTTTTTGCAAATGTAGCACGATGCTTATCATCGTATTTTTCATCGCTGGTTAATAAATTATTCTAAAAGAATACTATCTCTGTACCCAGGTGATTACTTCTTCAAACAAATAGAGAAATGTATTGGCCAAACTAATTACCAGCCAATGGATAGGCCAATATTTAGCCTTGAAATTCAAGATATTTTTAATTCAAGATCATGTATTATTTATATAAATTCAAACTCACATATTTTTTTCAGGGGATAGCCCTCCTCCTATTGTAGGTCCTTTTGCAGCTCTACTGAATCTGTTACCTTGCTTCTCTAACGTCCTGTTGTGGAAGAACAGACTTATTAATTTACTTAATTGACATTATCCAAGTCTGTCTGCAATTTACCCAGTGACTGACCCTAGACTTTTCTCCCCATCTTGCATATTTCTTCAGGTTATAGGAGAGATGACTTGATGGCTTTTGACAACATTCTACATTACTGTCCTACTTAAAGTGCTTTAAAGTGCCATTGGAGATGATTACTACCTGTAGCAACCTGCACACGTTAAAAAAAGTGTTTATTTAATGATTGTTTTGTCAACTCACAATGGCTGACATGAGAGAAGAAATTGATTTGATTGCAGATATACTTACAAAGCCATTTTCAAGACGAGACTTTTGAAGAAAAGCTGGACAAATATTGAAAAGACTGATGGATTGTACCATTTTTGGGGTTAAACAGGAACTTTCATTTAGGGGATACGGAAGCGCTGGATCTACAAATAGAGGCAACTCTTTGGAGCTTCTTTTCTTGCTGAAAACAACACAGACTTACTTACATTACCACCTGTCCGCTAACAAAGTGTTTTGTGGGATGGCAACATACAAAAACGACCTGATTAATCCTATTTCTGAAGTGATGGCAGAAGAGATAAAAAGGGAAATTAATAAAGCACCCTTGGTCGATACTATGGTAGAAGAGACGTAACGCAGTGCAGCTCGCACTACACCTGCGTTATGTGATAGACATAGGAGTGACAAGGAGTGACTAACCGCTCAAGGAGCGGTTAGTCAAATTTGAAGATGTTACTGGTGGCAAGCGAGTCGTCCTAATGATGGTATTAAGAGGTGGAGTAATTTAGGTAGGACATCACTGAAGGCCAAGGTGTGTAATTCATGGCCCACCAATGCTTTCTACTGTTTATACTTTAGTTCATGCACCAATCGTGGAAAAAAAATCAGTAACTGTGCTACGTTAGATAGCTGAGTGTTTTGCACACATATTTTTCATCAGTGTTACAGGAAGAATAAAGTCGAGGTGGGGGAGCAGTGCTTGTCTTTTAACCAGACACACTGAAATTCCCATGTTGGTAATCATCCGTCCTGCTAAAGTGTCAGTGAGCACAAAACTGGATTCCTCTGGACTCCAGGGGGCCGTTCTATAGTCAGCCTTGTGTTTTAACCTCCTCTGAGGAGTGAATGAAAAAAGGAGTCTTGCCGCAGTGATCAAAAAGTGTTCAAAATATCACTGTTGTGTTGCTGTTCTGTATTTCTGTTGTAGTCTGGCTGGGTACATTCAATATCTGATTTTTGTTTAGGGGGGCTGACTGAGAGTGAGAGATGCTTTGCTGAAGCAATGGCTTCAAACACAATATTAGAGATATTTTTATTATAAATGTAAAAATATTTGTAGTTCATTATGAAAATTGAGCAGGACAAATTAGACTGTGGCGGGCCACTACGGTCTAATTTAATACCACATAATTAATGGGAAACTGCAATTTTATTGTCTTTGAAGGGCTACATGTGTTGTGTTGTTTTTGGTACGGTCTTGTTTTTCTTTCACCTGACAACATTGACTTTTTAGTGAGTGTAGAGAGGCCAGTTATCTTGAAAGCAAGGGCCTACAGTTGAAGCACTAAAACTTTTTAGTGGGGGAGGTTGGTTAAATGCCCATATTGAGATCTACTGTTTGCTACCCTGTTGATATTGTTTATCTTTTAACAGCAGTGGTTAATGGTTTGGGCAACAGAGGTTAGCACTGTTCCCTCACAGCAAGAATGTCCTTGTTCGAAACCCCGACCTAGGTTTTTCTGTGTGGAGTTTGGATGTT
Source organism: Regalecus glesne (assembly GCA_900302585.1). NCBI lineage: Eukaryota > Metazoa > Chordata > Actinopteri > Lampriformes > Regalecidae > Regalecus > Regalecus glesne. The sequence continues at coordinate 19,984 of OMLC01042393.1, forward strand.
CTCCCCGTGTCTAGCTTGATTTCTTCTGGGTGCTCCAGCTTCTTCCCACTATCCATAAAAGACATGCACGCATTGAAAATGCTAATTAGCCTCAAGCTGTATTCTTTTGGAGTGCATCAAATAGTGATAGTGTATAAAGCTGCTTATGGTTCCTTTTTTTAAAAACTGCCATTTTCTAAGCGTCCACTACAGCAATCAGTAGCACAATTGAAGGAAACGAGAACTTTTTTACATACAGCAATTTTCTCTTGTGATTCATTTTTGTATGTATAAGAAAAGTATCAACATGTAGTTCTTAAATTTACTTTTTGTTGTGTGTCATTTCCCAAAATGGAGTGATGGTGATCTCAGCTGCTACTAACCAATCAAACAAGACTTTTTCTCACTTGCCCATTTTAGTCTGACCACTTCCTTATCTCACTGATACTACTTCCCTCTCAGTCTGTTAGGCAACCTCTCTTTCACACAACCATGCTAGTATATCAGTTTGCTGTGTAAACACCATTAACATCCTCCAATGTGTTTTTTCCTCCTGATTGGTCTCCTACCAGCACCCTAGTGCATCTGATAGGATATAGACAGAGATAAGAACCCATATAGCTGGCCTAAAACCTGTTCTTCAGTTTCTTTTCCAGGTGAAGAGTGGTAGGCTGGGGTTTTCTCAAAATCTACCCATATTGTCCTCAAAAATGTAGGCTTTATCTAAATTTGCCCATACTGTTCTTGACAATCAGGAAGTGATTTTCATCTTTTTCTGCCCTATGGCTCCCAAGACCTGTCTGATACCCATCCATATCCTTTCTCTTTGGAAATTCAAGTAATGGTATACATTGTCACTAAATGTTTGTTTTATTTCCTTTTCAGGCAATTTCTTTTAATCTTTCTGAAGGCCTTTAAACAGCTTCAATGACTCTAGAAATATGCATCGCAGATTCAAGGCATTTTTTCTATAACTTGTACTCGTCTCCATACAATAGAAAACAATCTAGCAGTCGGGACCACTATACTACTAAAAAGTTTAGCAGGATTTTCTGCTGTGTAGTAGTGGTGGGAAGATACGTAAATGCTGTGGTTTCCTCCACATTTGGTTCTCAACTTCTGAGCCTTTTTCACATCTTATCATCCATAACAGTCATACTACCAAAGTTTGGTGTAAATTTTGTCTTAGTTTATGAAACGCACCTCATGACATGAGATAACCATCTGTTCCTTTGCTGTTATTAAGTATTTCTGCTTTCTTCTTCTGCTATCAGCCAGTTTATTTACGTCTTGCCCTGATCATGACCCTATAACTCCCACCCATCCAGGCATGGCAGCCATCCGCAAAAAGCTGGTAATAGTTGGCGATGGAGCATGCGGGAAGACCTGTCTGCTGATTGTCTTCAGCAAGGACCAGTTCCCTGAGGTTTACGTCCCCACTGTATTTGAGAACTACGTAGCAGACATCGAGGTTGATGGAAAACAGGTATGCAAATCCAGGATGATACGAGTCAACTGTGTTTTATCTTGGTATATTTAGCTATAGACCTTGGGGAAGTGTTGAAGTTGAGGGTCATTTCTAGTTGGTTGAGTCATGTCTTAAGCTGTTTTTTTAAAAGCACATATTATGTATGACCTCTAGTTTTTTCCCTCTATTAGAATTTGTCTCGTACTGATTGTTTAATGTTTGTGATCTCACAATGTGTCATGAAGCACTTGGAAATTATGCACCATTTTAAAGCGTGCCATATGAATACATTTTACCTACTTATTTAACTATTAATGAGCTAAAATGAGGATAGTCAATCACACTGCCAGTGCAGCTATTACTTGGTTGCAGTACAGAATTTTATTAATATTAATGTAGAGTAATGTCTATGTGAAACCTCTGTACAATAACGTCACCCCTCCTCCATTAGTGCGCTTGTGTGTGTGTGGGGGGGTTCTGATATGGTAGTCCACTGCAGCTGAATCAGTCTCCCAGGCGTTCCAGCTTTGCTTAAGCCTATGTGGAATTGGTTGCCAAGTTAACACACGTGATTACCATGAACCAGGTTTATCTTGTCATCGCATTCATTGTGGTGTTGAATATATAAACACACATACAAATACATTTTGATTACTAGTTCATAGCTCATTTTATTTTACAAGCGCCCACACTGTTTCCAGCCTCTTCTTGCAGAGAAGAGGCTTTAGAAGTTTTACCTTGTACCTGCAGCAAAACTGGCCCAGTGTATCTCATTTCAAAATTAGAAGTTAGTAAGCCATTTTGTGTGTATGTATGTGTGTGAATACGTGTCTTCAAGGACTAAACCCCGTATAATAAACACACACCCTGACCTCATTTTAAGTTACTGGGAATTTGGGAGCCTGATTTTTCTATTTACTGGCTGAAGTCCAGCTGCTCCTGCAGCTGAGCACTGCCCTAGCTACTTCATGTTAAGTGTCACAGTTTCCTAAACATATTCATTTCCTTTCCACATTTACCCTCAACCTTTGTGCCTGAGCTGGGCACGTCATAGATTGTAATGTGTCATTTCATTGTCTCCTTGATTGCGAGCTTTGTTGTGTGCATTTAGGGGGAAAATATTACTCCAAGTTCATTATTCAGATTTTGATTTAAAAAAATATTGTAAATATTTTTTGTGCGATTTCTCTCTGTCTTTCCCTCATGCTTTGTCTCACTGTTAGGTGGAGTTGGCCCTCTGGGACACAGCAGGGCAGGAGGACTATGACCGGCTCAGACCTCTGTCCTACCCAGACACTGACGTCATCCTCATGTGTTTCTCCATAGATAGCCCTGACAGCTTGGGTGAGTCCAACTTGCAGACAAAATACATATGAGTGCTCACGCATGGACCTCACTCCCTTTCGTTGTTCTTCTTTTCACAGACAGAGATCTGTGAGTGTGTGTGTGTACCTCAATAGATACATAGTCCTTCCAACTTTTGAAATACAGGAACAGGGAATTATTTTTTTTATAATTTGAATTGAACCTTTTAAATCAAGAATTATTTTCAAATTTAAGTTCAAGACAAAGTCACCAGCTACACAAGGTAGATACATAGACAATTCGGTTGCCTTGGTTACTGTTGGAGCAATCCATGCATCCACCCATTGTCAACTGCTTATCTGATGTTGAGTCACATGTACTAGAGATTATCACAGCACTCATTGGACAAAAGACGGGAAACCACCCTGGACAGGTCGCCATGTCATATCAGTGCAATCCTGTTTTCTAAATTGTTTTAAGAATTTTTTGAGTTGACTTTTTTTTTATGAAGGAATTTTGCGGCTCCTTCTGGGAAAAGATTGACTAAAAACAATAACAAGTTTACCCTCCTAACTTGGACCAAAGTGTTCTGATTTTCTAGGTTTACATTTCCGGACCCCAAAAGGACCTGAGGCTTTTTTTAACCTTTTGAATTCTTCTTTGTGTGTGCATGAATACATACATGTACATATACATATTTGCTCACACGTCTTGAAATGCATATTTGCTGATTCATTCTTCCTCATATTTTCTTCATATGCATTTCCGACGCACACTTCTCTTGTCTTCATAAGAGGTCACTCGAATCACTATAGATGGTTTACTCACAGCTTTGTAAACCATGTTTAGTTTTGTCTTGATGTATGATCAATAATCCAGGTAAGGGAAACACAAAAAAGGTGAAACAGTTTAATTGGATAAGAAGTTTATTCAGAAACTTTTTATAGCTCAAATTGGTGACACTTTCAGTCCGAGCGACTGCAAGTATCCCCACCCTTTTAAACAACATGGTTGCATGCCACACAACCAAAACTGGTTTCATAAGCAAGTTGTTCCTTAACTGCACATTCATTGGTGAGGAGCACTATTCAGAGAATTGGGGAATATTTGCAATCACAGCATTGTAGGATGAAGGAAGATGTACTCTCAAGCCCCCAACTTTATTCTAGGATGGTTGTTCCCTCTTCACATAAATGGCCTCTTTAACACCCCATTCTAACCAGCGTTCTTCCCTATCAAGGATGTGAACATCATCAACTTTGAAAGATTGCCACTAATCTGTAGATTTGGTTTACTCAGACTGAAGAAGTCACCTGGTGAGTGACGAAATGTTTCCAAATAAACCTAGGATCCAGTTGAACTGATTCACCTCTTTTTTATCATCTGTAGATTGGTGTAGACAACAGAGTCCTAGGCTGATGTTTTGGCTCTCCTGTGTTGTTGCATCCTGACAGACATTGGCCAAGAGGATGCAACAACACACTGTTCACCACTTGCATATGAACCCAGCCTTTTGTTATGTGGCATCACTGTATTGTTTATAAGGGTGGGAATGCTGCAGTCTACTCAGATTGAAGTGTCACTTGTTTGAGTGATGAAACGTTTCTGAATAAACTTCTCATCCAGTTAAACTGATTCACCTCTTTTTGTGATTCCCTTACCTGGATTATTGAGCATGCATCAAGACAAGGTTCACCAATACTGAGAACAAAATTGAAGCCATTATTTTTGAGGAGTGCATCGCTGCTTTTTTCAGATGAATGGTTCTGGTGGCATCATCAGCCTATAACCGTCAAAACTCACTGTGTTGGTCCATAGGTAATTGTGAAGCAGCAGGGATCAGAATCAGCACCTCTAAATCTGAGACCATGGTTCTAATCAGGAGACCAGAATATTACTCACTCTGAGTAGGGAATGAGTCCTTTGCCCAAGTGAGGGAGTTCAAGTATCTCGGCGTCTTGTTCTCAAGTGAGGGGAAGATTGAGTGTGAATTGGACAAGAGAATTTGAGCTGCTAGAGCAGTATTGTGCTTGCTTTACCAAACTGTTGTTACCAAAGGGAAGGCAAAGCTTTTGATCTACCAGTCATTGTGTGTTCCTACTCTCACCTATGGCCATGAAAGTTGGGTCATGACTGAAAGAACAAAATCACAGATACAAGCAGCTAAAATTGGTTTTCTCAGGAGGGTGTCTGGTGTCTCCCTTAGAGACGGGGTGAGAAGTTCAGTCATCTTGGAGGGAATTGGAATAGAGCCACTGCTTCCTTTATTAGAAAAGAGTCAGTTGAGGCGGTTCAGGGATCTAGTAAGGATGCCACCTGGTCTCCTCTCTAATGAGGTGTTCCAGCCATGTCCAGCTGGGAGGAGGCCATGCAATAGATGGAGGACCAGTTGGTGGAGCTAGTTTATGTGGCATGGAAAAGGAAAACTTGGGGTTCCAGGCTGAAATCTGATACCTACGCAGCCCGGCCATGGATAAGCAGTTGACGATGGATGGATGGTAGTAAAGCCTTCAAGCATGTGTTTTTTTTTTCATGGAGATATACAGTTTGCTTGCACAGAAGGCCAAACACAAGAAAGAAAGTTTTCGTTAGATTCGATCCTCAAGACATATGGGCATAGAAATAAAATTTCAATCAAAAACTATTCCAACCAGCAAGTTCTTCGTTTCTATTTAACACATAGTCACCTGGAATTGCTAGGTTTTTTTTTTAATATGGATTTATGCAGGTTAAATCCATCTTAACTCCTGACTTCTTGCTTCTTCTTATCACAGAGAACATCCCTGAGAAATGGACCCCGGAAGTAAAACACTTCTGTCCAAACGTGCCAATCATCTTGGTGGGGAACAAGAAAGACCTCCGCAATGATGAGCACACCCGCAGAGAGCTGGCCAAGATGAAACAGGTATCTGAATTCTCACTTTTTCCTCCTGCAGATGAGGTTTTATGGACAGTAGAGAAAGATTTTATTGTGTTGATGTATTCCATGCTTACATCACATTAAATCATTTATGAGAATCCTTTTTTCACTGTCACATCAGCATAGCTTAACCATTTTATGAATAGAGTGAATTATCACGGAGTGTGAGTGACAGCACCACAACACCCAGACAGATATTTTTCAATCTTAATGTGTCACCATATTGACTATAGTTATTGATGAAAATTAGACACCGGTCTCATTTTGTTTATTACATGCAAAGATTTGACCGTCTTTGTGAAATGGAAAATACCTCTCTTCTTTACAATTTCTCTCTTAGTGTGTAGACAGAAAAGAAAGACGGAATATTTATTTAGTCGTTACTAAACTCAAACACCTAATTCAGGGCTAAAGCTGCTGCCTGCTCTTTCATCCAATAGGAACCAGTGAAGCCAGAAGAAGGCAGGGACATGGCCAATCGGATTGCCGCATTTGGCTACATGGAGTGCTCTGCCAAGACCAAAGATGGCGTGCGGGAGGTGTTTGAAATGGCCACCAGGGCGGCACTGCAAGCCCGCCGTGGAAAAAAAAGCAGTAAATGTGCACTGCTGTAAAATGACCATCATAACTGGACTCTATTAACCCCTGAGCTACAATGCTAGGGTTTGGGTAGGGGGGGTACATAGTTGGCAATGGGAGGGCAGGGAAGAAGATAATGCAGTAAATGACTATACCGCTGTAAAATGACTGTTTGATGGACTCGACTTATCTAGGGTGAGCCCTTGGACAAGGGGAAGGAGGGGGGATGGAAAGGTTTGGTGGGTGAGGATGAGCCCAGTAAATGATTTGGTGCTTTAAACCTATGGATCATTTTCCCTGGGGTTTGTTTATCTATTAGGGTGGTAAATCAACATCAGCCGCATGTTGGTCAGTTTTGTGGTCCTTTGCCAGCCAAATTGATATGTAACCAGTCATCATTTGGCAAGCTTGTTCCACCCCCAGTGATGGGTATATAGTGGGATGGATGAATTGATATGAATGGGGGCTGAGAGAAAATGGTTAATGACTTCCACTGTTAAAGGCTACCATCGGGAAAAACAACCCCTATTGTACAAGGTTCGGCCGGGGTGCAGTCAAAATAATGTGTGCTGCTATTAATGGCCATGATAACTGTATATACAAAACCAAGGCAAAAAAAAAGAAGGGCCTAGTTTGGGAGTTGGTTTTGTGCATTTGAGATACATGTGGAGTGCTGGATCTACCCCTGCATGGCTGTTTGACATATCTCAAAAGCAGAGAAATAACTGCTGGTGTGCCGCTTGTGCACTCAGTCTGCGTTGGGATTTGGAATCCAATTACAAGTCACTCACTCTGTGAAAGGCTCATGTCCTGTGTGCTTTGTTTTTATATCCAACCCATCCAAAAATACTTGACAATGAATGGCCTTATATTGGCAGTAGTATCAATTTACCATCTGATTGAAAATTAATCATCCTCAGTGCTATTTTCAATTCAGTATTACTCTACTTGTCGCCAGCATCTGCTGTGTGCATTGCTGGGGCCTGTGTGGGCTGAGAATATGGAAGGGTGAATGGAGAGATGAATTCAGTAAACAAGTAACAAACAGACCCCTATCTCCCTTATAGAACCCCTGACCTTTCACCATCACCCAGACCTAAAGCCGCTGACTTTATAATGACTTAAGACATAGATTTGAGTAAAAGCCACTTTGTCCCCAAATTCCGCTTCAGTGCCATCCATGTAAATGATGCGTCTCTGCTAGCTAACGCTCAAACATTTGAAATGTCATCATGGCAATGTTGTGGATGGCAATGTTAAGGATATTACAGTCCATACTTGTAAATTCTAGAGACGAGGCTATACCTTGGCACCCACATGACCAGGCTCGTAAATGAACCGTAGCCACTTTTCCATGCTCGTAAATGAACAGTAGCCACTTTTCCATGCACTGGCCCTATGGCTGTGGCTAATTATTTGACCAGCAACTTTGGGTGGTAAAAGACCCTAGTCTGAAGGTTCTTATACAATTTGAACATTTTATTTGAATTTCTGAAGGCAATGGGTTCTTATATCATTTTGAACATTTTTTTTCTGAATTTGTAAAGGCAACCGTTTACTCAATGGCTAGTGAACATAAGGAGTAAGTCCTCTGCTTCACTTAGTCCAATCTGGCCAGACTGAAACGGCTTGGCTCCCATCCCTTCCCTTTCCATTGACTGCTGGTGCTTATCTGTTCCTGGATATAGAGGCTAGGAGGAGAAACATAGGGGACCATATTGTCTTCACGTGCACACAAATATTATCTCATTATTTATGAGAAGTGAGTAGTTGTTTTTGTGTTTGCATGTGTAAATGTCAAATGTACAATAACTGGGGGAGTTCAATATCCCAAATCTGAAATCATCAACATTAGAGTTCTAGGATTATCAATTATTATTATGTAGACTTTATATTTAATCCCATTTACTGTCAATGTTTGCCATTTTGCCTTTCATTTAAGAAGTGCAATTTGTTGGGTAAAATGGTGAAAGTGGTTTGGAAAATTATGGGATATACCAGACAAATAAAACGCATCAAGAGATTTGCTTTTAAATATTGTGTATGAATTAATGGTTTACTGTTCCTCCTCCTGGTCTTCGGGGAGTAGACTGCTCCAGTACCCTAGTCTTGTTTTACAACCCCCCCTCAAAACAAAGTCATAAATATGTTTTCTATCAGTATTTAAAATGGGAGGTGGGAGACTGGCGACGACTTTTTTGTGGTTTTTTTCCTAATGATTTACTATTGGTTGTCACCACCTGTCAATCATTGCTGTTATTAGGCATTCAGGAGCAAGGCTGGCCTCTCGGTTGCCTGTCTAAAACTTTGCTTGGACCGCGTTTGCTAGCTATGTTTTTTTCTTTCTTCTGTTTGTTTTTGAACACAAACTAGACTGAAAAGATAAAAAAGAAAACTTGTTAAGTTTTATTCTTGTTATGTACAAATCCTTTCCAGTTTTTAATGTATTTTAAAATTAATTTTGGTTGCTGAAAACCTTGAGGTAAATGTGTTTGTAGACAAAGGAACAGGAAAACCAAGCTGTATGCAAACGTCTGTAAATATGAATTGTGGGTTTGTTCATACTAGACTCTAGACACGCACAGGACTGGAAACTGTATTTGTAAACTAGCTTTGGTTTTGTGTAATAAATTACTTTCTATACCACTCGGCTCCTTTTTATTGTGGTCCAAGGGAATGGGAATAGCTGTTAAGCTCAATCAATGCTCATGAATTATGAGAGAGAGGAGTAATGACTTGTGGTTGTTTTGTGGGAAATATATAATGAAAACCAGAAACCCTATGTGGCAATACATTCTCTGGAGACAGATGGAAGATAAATCGATACTTCATAGCATCAGGTAAATAAGATCATTGATGGTCCCAATTAAAGATTCTGAAACCTATGTGAGGGTAGTGGAAGTATTACAGGATGGTTTGAAAGCACAAGTAATTTAATTTGAGGGAAGGTTTATGTAAAAAAAAATCAATCAAGAACCTAGGTGATGGAAGTGTAGGGACCTTGATTATCCAGACCAATGAAAAATAATTCTCAGAAGACAATCTCCATACTCACAAAGCATATTGAGAACAATGTTGGCTTTGCACCACACCCCACTAAACTCTTCTAAAGTGAAGTGATTGGATTAGAGCATATGGATTCAACTATTTAACTGAGCTACATAGGAAGCCACTGAAGAGTGGCCGTTGCTGTTATGAGAATTATCAGACACCTGTCATGTTTTATACAGCAGCCTCTCTCTCTTTATCTCCACACTGATAAGGTACTCATCACCCTAGGGGTGGTGCAAGAAATGTTGGGCCTGCTCACAAGATGTAATGTTAGGCCCCCAGCTATGATACATACGATTCGGTGCTCTGCTGTGATGGCTGATTCAAGTGTTTCATATCTTAGTCTGTTAATCTGTCTCACTCAGTACATCTCTCAGTCGCAGAGACAGCCAGTATTAGTTCCCCATTCTTCAAATCCATGATGACTTGGCAAATATGGGGTCCTCTCGTAACTACTGGATTTTCCTCATTAATATGAGCTTCTGAACAATAAATCTTACTAAGCATATTGCCTTTATTATTTTGCAAGTCACTATAAAATCAAATTTAGGACAAAGGTTTATGCATCAGTTTATTACCAGCTAACAAAAATGAGCAAGGCTGCTGGGTGGCTGGTTACTTCCTGGCAGCTCTCTCTGCTTAACAAAAGCATAAAAGAGACAAGTTGCATGTCAGCATTGAGAACTGCAGCCTGCAGCAGTGGTGCTCAAACCCTCTCTCAAGAGAGCTGTGTGCAATGTGGGTTATCAATCCCACCAAAGGGCACAACGAGCTAATGTCTGTCATTAATACACCATCAACTGGACATGTCAGCTGGTCTAAGGTTGAGTTGCTTTGAAAACATTGATACACGTGGCTCTCAATAGGACATCTCCATGGCTCTAGCTTTGCGTGGAGGCCTCTACTACAGAGATAGCTGGGTGTGTGGGATGTAGACGTGAGGTGGTATAAGCGTTCGTGGTATGAATCTGGATGTTATTCAACAACAGCCCTGAGCTTCTCGTTCTATTTGTATGTGAGTGAGTGTGTGGGTGCGTGTGATTATGCATGTGATCAACATCCGGAGTCAGATGGTCGGTGGTTGTACTGGTTCATCTCCCACACGTGGATGTAAATGTGAAATGTAAATGTACTTGTGTAAATGCTTGTTGGAATATTGAACGATTTTTATTGTACCTCGAGTTCATTCATGCATGGGTACCTTGTCTTCGGAGGGGTTTGGTTCTTCCTTTCATTTATAACAAGTAGGGTGGTCGCCAAAAATGAAATGTTGCATTAGCCCACTGCAGGGCGTCAAGAAGAGCATCCAGCCTCATTAACCCCACGCCCCATCTAAATCTGTGGAAACCCCTCACAACGGGGGGACTAATGGTGACACGTATAGGTGACCTCTACACTCAGTTGGTATGATTGCCTCCGTTCTTTTAAGGAGAATTTAAGGCTGCTTCAGAAATTCAAGAACAATGTGTGTGTTGTGTGGGAATGTGTGGGATAGCTGTGTTGCTATTATTGAAAAAGAAGTGTTTAATACACTAATCTGGGGAAACAGCCCTCACCTTCCCCGTTGACAACAGTCCACTGTGAACTGTCAACCACAGCCCACACTAAAGGTACAAGGGAGCAACAAACGAGAGGCCTAGTACGTAAGAGAGGAAGGAAGGAAGGAAGTCCGTCACCGCCTCCTCCGCCCAGAGCCGACGGCCAAGCATCATGTCAGGCCTCAGAGCACACATAGCCCCCTGCTTCTGTCAGCGCTCCGCTGAGGAGAGAACGGTGGCGGAAAGTGACGAGCGAGAAGAGGGCCAAGGCTGGAAAACCAATACATGTACAATGAGGGCGTTGAGAGTGAGATCCAGAAAAAAGGTGTGGGGGGGGCAGCACAGAACACACACACACACTCACAGAGACATATACAATCACTCGGCCGTGTCATTTCTTTTCTATTCTCCAGCCAGGTCATATAATCTCTCTCTGTCTGTCTGTCTCTCTCTGTCTCTCTCTCTCTCTGTCTGTCTGTCTCTCTCTCTCTCTGCATCTCTGTCTCTCTCTCTGTCTCTCTCTCTCTCTCTCTTCCCCCTCCCCCCCTCTCTCTCTCTGTCTGTCTCTCTATCTCTCTCTGTCTGTCTCTCTCTCTCTCTGTCTGTCTCTCTCTTTCTGTCTCTGTCTGTCTCTCTCTCTCTATCTCTCTCTCTCTCTCTCTGTCTATCTATCTCTCTCTCTCTCTCTTCTCTCTCTCTCTCTCTCTCTGTCTCTGTCTGTCTGTCTCTTTGTCTGTCTCTCTCTCTCTCACTCTCTCTGTCTGTCTGTCTCTCTGTCTGTCTGTCTCTCTCTCTGTCTGTCTCTCTCTCACTCTCTCTGTCTCTGTCTGTCTCTCTCTCTCTGTCTGTCTCTCTCTCCACCACACAACAGTCCCGCAGCAGCTGAAGAGAATGGCGCACGGGTCCGCTGAACCACGGGCTTTATATACCAATCTATTTTTAGCCCCTCTCGAGCACGACTATTTTTAACCAATATGAGCTCATCACCTGCTGAAACTATCCAATCGGCAAGAAGGAGAGGAGAAAACTATCCAATAGAAGAAGGGATGAGGAGTGAGGAGGCGGGTCACACCAAGTCCTATTATACAGAGGGAAGTAGTGTGTGTGAGAGAGAGAGCTGCCAATCCAAAGTTACAACCCCCCTCTCCCCTTCTCTCCGTTCATTAGGATCCTTTCACTTCTATGACTGTCTTTGTTACTTTGAATTGCCATGAAATGATGACAGGGATTGTCTCATGATCATGAGTCATCTCGTCGCCTTGTTCAGCATTTGGTTCCCAAACTTTTACTAAGCCCCCCCCGAAACACCGCACCCTGCTCATACAGAAAGGGAAGACGAGTAAAGTTTCTCTCGATGGCACATCCGTATTTCAATAGGGAAGTAATTACCCATTCTGTCATGTCACTATTCTAAGAGCGGTGATAAAAGGCTTCGGGGTTTGGATGTAACTCTGGCTGTCTGGTTTCGCTTTAGACACATCCTGCAGTACAAACTATACGTCGACACTGACCGGCGCTCCCGTCAGACTCTTCCCACACACAGCGAAGCCTCTGACGGGTACGCGCCTGGTGTAGTAGCATGATGACTCCCCTCCACATTCCTGGACTCGCTTCAGCCTGTCAGCCCGCACCGCATCTGTTTTTACCATGAAAACTCAAATAAGGAGATATCTCATCTTTTGGGCTGTCTAGATTTTAATGTCGGCCGACTTTTCCGTCCTTTCCGTTGATTTGACCACAGTATGTCCTCGGTAAAGGACCTGTTATTTTCCTCGCAGTGATGCCATATTCTCAGTAATGCAATGAACAGGTTCTCAACAAAACAGTAGAATTATTAAAAGGATATTTAAAAATGCTGGCCCTGGTCTATATTCTGAGATGCACGGAGATTGATTGATTCTAGATATGATATATGTATAAAATAGCCCTATATTGTCGAAGTAATATTAGAATCGGTTTCAGGCTACAGAATATTAGAAATAACCCTCAAAAACAAATATTTATTAAAATGTTCGGAGCACTCTGGCAGGTTTGCAATTGGAGTCTCAAATTAAGCCACGCATCCAATACCTGCTTACAGATCATTAGGGCCAATCCGTTGTGTAACGTTGATTTTTTAAATTTAAGAAATCAAATGGATATAAATCCCAATTTATGTCCCTCTGGGCATTTCCTCGTTTCAATCGCGCCAACGAGTGGATCGGGTTGTCTGATTCCATACTGCCCTCTATCGTAATAAGATGCTCATTGCACTGCTGGGTTGCTAACTGGAAAACGACCTTTTCCCACTGCGGACAACCCATTTGTCCCCGGGTGTGGTAGCAGCTCATGGCTCCTACACAACGAGAGGTCAACTTTTACAAGTCATGATTAGTCCTCACGTTGTGGGGATGGAAATAGATTTAGATGGAATGTAGGTGATTAAGCCTGGATGCACATCCTGAGGTCCCGCGATGGGTTCGAACCCGCAACATCTTGCTCGTAATTTTCCGAAGCATTCCAGATTTTGCCACTGTTGTCTATACAACAGGAGTGGTTAAATACAGCGTAAAATTAATCCTACGTATGTGTGATGACAAATAAATAAAGCTTCTTCCAGTATATCCAGTAAATCAACCGGATTAGAAGATTAGCTGCTGGCTTCTTCTATTCCACGTTTGTTTCTATAACACAGATCCCAACACGGATCCCATCTCTGCGTTTAGCATCGGTGTGAACAACATTTGTTTTTCCATTGTTAAAATGACAAATGGTTTAGCTCACGGGAGACAGGGGGATAGATCCTTTCGGGGGGAGAAATCTTGCAAACGTAATATCGCGATACTTCGCCTCTGTTGGACGCTAGAACTACGACGAACGTAGGATGGCAGCACAGTCCCACCATACGATGTGCCCAAGAACTCACGATGAACCGTCAAGGTACCATGTAGCGGTTTTGAACGTAGCAGAGATACATATAAAAATTGGTCTATGGAGAGCCGAAGGTATAATTCCTAAACCTGCCTCACTGAGTCGTTTTTTTCAACTGCACTGATATGAGAAGAAATTTGAATTTGAATGAATTTGGCTATCATCCTAAATTAAAAAGGAAATTATAGATGAAATAATGATATTAATGATAAACTAATAGTGATAAACCAAGAGAGGTCCGTTTAATAATACAAAAACACCAGATAAACAGATACATAAATGATACAGGTTATTTATAACAAAAATGTTCATAATAATGCTAAAGATTGAGGAATAAGTTAGACTAACTGTTAATCCCCCATGTAAACATGTCTTTCAGTCATTTGAACTCTCAGCCCCACGACAATGAGGATGGGGAACAAGGGGATTAGCAGAGGGTACGAGTGTAAAGATGTGAGAGTGAAAATGAACTTGGAAACTGAATCACACCAACTGAATTAATTCTAATTGGCTAAATGAGGTTAGGGGCCGAATATAGAGCAAAGGTGGATTCGGAACAGAGTCTTGCATGTATAAGCTGGATGGGATGCCGTATCAAGCAGTTATCGAGACAATCAAGAGGGATCTCTAGATTGCTCAATAGGCTCAATGTTATCCAGAGGGTGATGGAATACCTTGGATGGATCCAAATCTTTTTGGGACCTTAAGCAGAATTTAATTTACTCCGTCTAAAACCGAAACTTATGTCACTTACGCCCCAGGAAACGTTCTGTGGTGAGAGCTCGCAGGTACATGAGGGCAGTTTTAGAGTTTACATCAAACAAAGTTTGAAAGGGGCGGCCTAGCTCAGTGGGTAGAGCGATTGTCTGGCAGTCAGAAGGTTCCAGGATCGATCCCCGGTCCTGCATACAGCATGTCGAAGTGTCCTTGAGCATGACACTGAACCCCTAAACTGCTCCCCGAGCGCCATATGTTGGCAGCTCACTGATCCCTGCAATTCCCCCCTGTGGGACTAATAAAGGAATATCTTATCTTACTGCTCTTGTGATCAAGCTGGTGCAATGGAGGGAGGGGAGTGTAACTGGTGACAATTAGGATTCTCTCTCGTTTTATTCCTATCCCTGACCCTTTTCAGCCTTCTTCACTTCCTTCACCATCTCGCTAAAATCATTCTATCTCTTGCAGTTATCACTATGATGTTCCAGGAGGAGATGCCCAATGATTGCGATCCATACTGAAGTTGGGCCTCCAATACCCCCACCAATAGAACATCAAAGCTCTAATACACAGACAAAGGGAATAAGGTGTTGCTATCTTTTTACCAGACTGCATTTAAAGAGAATGCTGTTTCTGGTTGTGGCACTATTTACAATTTATTCCTTGGCAAGGTCAGGGCCTCTGGTGGTGTAGGGGGGTAAGACACCTATGTTCATCTCTGCATCATGCAGTCGGGTGTTTGAATCCCAGCTGCACCATTTCCAACCACAGCCAGAGGTCCATAGTTAGTGGGTCATAATGGGCTAAGCCTCACATGGGTATAAGGGTTAGGTTGGATAAAGTATTCTGGGTTCACTAGTGTCCCCCTCTGGGTCGTCCAGGCCTCTTGGTTAAGTGAAGGGAAAGTACTCCGCTTCATTCTCCTCTGACGGCCAAGCACTTAAAGAGGTAGACCACATAAAAGGTGAATCAGTTCACCTGGATCAGAAGTTCTTTTTAGAAACTAAATGTCACCCAAACAGGTGACATCTTCAGTCTGAGCTGACTGCACACCCCCCCCCCTTATACACATTACAGTGATACCACATAACAATAGGCTGGGTTCATATGCACGTTGGTCACTGACTGCGTTTTCAGTGGTAATGAGCACCATTCACAGGGGACTGGGGAATATTTGCAATCACAGCATTTTAGGATGATGAAAGATGTACTCTCAGACCACCAACTTTGTGTATTCATGGTTTGACTCCCACCACCCTCTGGAGCATAAACTGGGAGTCATTAGGACTCTGTACCACCGGGCTGACAACGTCCCCACGGACGCAGTGGCCGTGAGGAAGAGAAGTCCCATATTAAACAGGCCCTGGTTAAGTGTGGTTACCCTAACTGGGCGTTTGTGAAAGCCAGGAAGGGTCCCAGACAGAGCTCCAGCCAAGTGGAGGGAGGGGAGGAGCCAAAGCGCAGACCGGCAGTGATTCCGTAT
>OMLC01042394.1:0-24034 GCA_900302585.1 Regalecus glesne
TATATCATGTTTGATGATTTGATAACTTGACATTAACCACTAATGATTGCGTCCCAGCTGTAATTGTGAGGTAAATCTTCAATTAGAAAACACCCTTCATGTACATCCAACCATTTGCATTACAGGGTCGGTGTGCCCCTCCACCTGTTATGCTAGCGTGTGAGTGCCCAAGGACACTGTACACCACTGAGGCAATAGACAGTAGAGCCTTGGGTACTGAGCCTCCTCCCAATAGATGCAATTATAAGCCGTGGTAGCTCAGTGGTAGTGCCTGTGCTTTGGGGACGGACAAGCCAGAGGCAGCGAGTTCATCAGGGAGGGCATCCATCCTTAATCTCTCAAACTCAATCTAAATCTGTGTCCATCCCCAACATGGGTACCAATCGTGACAGATGAAACGGACCTCTCATAGATTACACGTTAATATGACATGTTAATATAATCTGCGATGACTGAACGTATACCCGACTGGTCTGCATATTATTCTTGGTTTCACGTTTAATCAGTGACACCTTACATTTTTATTCTGAAATTTTTATTTGAATTGGCAACATGATACCTCCATCTACAGTATGTGATGACATCACTGACAGAGACCCATCCCCCATCAGCCAATCCCTGTTGGCACAGTAAGCAAGCTTGTCCACGAGAGATGCTATCATCCATAGCAATGAGGTCAATCCCACCTTTTGTCTTTGCTCAATATTTCTCCCCATTCCTTAGTAAAAATTGGTCTATGCAGCTACGTGAATAGGTCTAAAGAATAAAAAACTCTCAGCTAAAAACTTTTACTGCTACTTAGGAGACCTCTTGGCATGATAAAAAGTTGGGTGAATATGTCATCTGAACTATAAAAATCAATGAATTCTTCTTGTGCATTTGGACTTGGAAACCCATGACAAAATAAATGAGACTATCTGGCAGTGAAACACGCTCTCAGACAGAGCACCGCAACAGATCTGTCAAAGCTAATCATAAAAAGAAAAGTGGAATAACTTGAGGTGTGTGGGAGAGTTTAACCCTGCATTTAGTACTCAGTGGGCCATTGTAATCATACAGGAACTTGTAACAAATGGGCCAATGTTAGATTACAGCTTAATGGAATAAAAAATGTACACAAAGAAAAATAAAACAGACTGGTCAGAAAATACACAGTGTTCAATGGGGTCATATGTGCCCATGGAAGGATAGTCACCACTCGTGCATTATTGCATCACCACAAGCTGTTTGTGCATTTATTAAATGTCAAATTATATCCTTCCAAATCCCAGTTAGCTGTACACAGTCGAGGCA
The DNA here is from genome assembly GCA_900302585.1 of Regalecus glesne. Classification (NCBI taxonomy): domain Eukaryota; kingdom Metazoa; phylum Chordata; class Actinopteri; order Lampriformes; family Regalecidae; genus Regalecus; species Regalecus glesne. Next base: position 1,294 of record OMLC01042394.1, read on the forward strand.
TTTCTTAGGTTTGGTCTGCACATTACATTTCATTACCCATTAAAGGTTTCAGGATCTTGTCAGCTTGCAGTAGTAACTCGGGTTCTCTGCTCCTCGTCACATGGCAGCGGTCACCACTCGAGCTCCACTGGGTATTTACCCGTCAAGCAGGCAGTACAGTGGCCAACTCTCTTGCTGGGTTTGTTATTGCTGATCATCTCCTTTTCACTGATGGAGGCAATGCCCGCCTGGACAGCAGACACCAGGCCCTCTACAGTCAGATACTGAACACTATCGGCACCTGGAGATCGTAGAGTAATAACGGTTAGCGGACATAACCGAACAGGACATAGGAAGAGGGAGGATATTGTGAAACGGAGGCTGTGGTATCTCTTCACTGTTGGTGAAAGCAGAGTGTATTTGATTCTTGGGCACATATCCACGTAAAGATGAACCCCTTCGCGAGTTGGGGAACGGGGTGACTTTTGCTTAAGTAAGCATCAGTGAAAGATTTTGTGAAATGCAGTTAGTCAGACGCTCACCGATGTATCCTGCAATGTCCTGAAACTCAGGCTTATTAGCAATAAGCTCTTCTTTAGTTGGAATATTGATTCCCATGTAACATGGGAACCTGATGGGCGGAGAGGCAACTCTGATGTGGACCTGTCAAAGAGTAAGTGCAGATCAAGACTAGATAAATAAAACCATAGTCAAATAAGGTGTAGGTGAAGATTCGGGGTGTGAAGCCCTGAACAACTTACCTCTGTAGCCCCAGCTTCCTTCAGCAGTTTTATTATGGGAGAGATGGTGTTTCCTCTGACAATGGAGTCATCAATTAGCACCACCCTCTTCCCAGCAAAGTTGTCTGTCAATGCCCCGAACTTCTTAGCAACTCCCAACTGCCTCAGACGGGTGTTTGGTTGGATAAACGTTCTCCCAACATAGCGATTCTTACACAGAACTTCAATGTACGGCAGCCCTGACTGTGGAGGTAGATGAGAAATGGACAAGTTGGGAGGGACAAGGGACAAATGGTTGTACGTTGGATTTGTATGGGGGTTCAGAATACTGTGAGTGAACTGACTTGTTGTGCGTAACCCAGGGCAGCAGGGGTGGCAGACTCTGGCACAGTGCTGACCACATCCGCATTGGTTGGGGCCTCAATGGCCAACTGCTGACCACAGCGCTGTCTGACGGTATAAACCATCTGTCCTACAGTGCAATGGAGTCAAATACATTAGAGGACAGAGCTTGGATGTACTGTTGGGCACAATGTGAGCCCCGGATGTAAAATTGAAGTCAAACACAGGCTTAGGGTGCTTATCTCTTAAAAATAAGAATGCAAGTGATGCAATAGATGTCAAATTATTAATATTCAAATGTTACGGGGTATTGATAAGACTGACACAAAGCACTAATATCCATATCCTCAATTAAAGGGCTGTACCTTCAAATATAGAGTCTGGTCTAGCGAAGTAAACATATTCAAAAATACAGAAGGCGGGAAGGTCTCCCTCAGGACGTGGGACAATGGTCAGTGTCTTAATTCCATGTTTGGATATTTGGACTATCTCTCCAGGCAAGACCTCCCTGTAGTATCTGAGGGGCAAGGAAGGCAATTCAAAAGGTTAACCATTCATAAGACTGCATGCTGCCAGAAAGATGTCGCCCTGTGGATGACAACCTACTTTGCACCAATCGACTGGAAGCTGCAGGACTCCGATGACACCACCCAGCCCTCAGTGTCCTCCTCTCCATTACCTGACATGGTACGTAGGACACAGTTAATGATCCACACTCTTACATTTCTGACCTTTGATGAAGTAAATCATTTACAATGGGCTCTACATGCTACAAAAAAATATGCTGAGACAGGACTATTAAGAAACCCCGACACAGATAAGCAAGGCCCCCATTAATATCGGAGTGGGGTTATTCAAGGAAAAGCACAATGTTCACATAGTGTACGGATCGTTTATGTACAGTGGCCCTGAAACATAAATGGCAGTGCAATGGCCTGGTGGTCACCAGCTGAACAACCACAAATTGGAGAAACATGTCAACTCCTAATGGAAACCGGTTGGTAGGTACCTGGCGACAAGAATTGTCCTGTTTTACACGCTCAAAATATGAAGTGATTCTGGCGTTACATCATCATTTCTAGTTTGAAGGCACAAATGTGCTCAGAACGACAATTAAGGCAACCTGCAGTACATTAGGAGTACCTGGATCTTGTGACGTGGCTAAAACCGTTACCGGGCGATGTATACAGTGGGCTTTTTGTTGTTTTTTAGGGGGTGTAATAAGTGTTTCAAACTGCATGAGGGGAGGGAGAGGAAGAAACCAAAGTGCTTGCGGTGGTAAAAAAAATTCTGCAGAATGATGCTTACCAGCTTGACTCACAAGCTGAGGGAAAGGCTGGCACCTTGATGGCACAGCTCATCACCATGTCAAATAAGCCAAAGAAGCAGTGAAGTAGTGACCAGATGCAGGCCAGACCTCTGTATTTAACCCTAACCCATCGTGTAGGAGCACTGAGCAGTTGAAGCACCCCAGGTGTAGTTAAAGGGTTCAGTAGCTTGCTCAAAGACACTTCCAACACACTTTCTGAAGGAGCCGGGGATCAAACCAGCGACCTTCCGATTTCTAGATGACCAACTCTACCTCATGAGACGTGCTACCCCTATGCCATTGTGTTTTTTTACGTGTTGTTGGGCCACCATAGCCGCTGTGATTAACCTTGATATTTAGCTTGTTTCAAGCTGAGTATCCTTTATATACCATCCACAGTGACAAATATGCAAACCTGAGTACCTGAAGTGTGTAGCTTGGAAACGGGTACAAGGCGTCCGATGCAGAGGGGCCGGTTTCCATAAGGGTCACGGACAGCATAGATAACATCTTTGTACATGACCAATAGCGAGTATGAGGTAGGAGTCTCAGTCATCAGATTTTTTATTCTGCAATAAAAGGCCGCATAAATGAGTAAAGCATTCTTAAATCATTCAAGTGCTTTTCCAGTCTGCTTTCTTGGTTTTAAAATGTCTTCCACAATGGGGTGAGTTTTACATTGCTTTAAAGAGAAGTTTGATATGATCTACAATACTGCCAATTATCACGCTCACCTTGCGACCCAGTCAGGAGCATCCAACTCCTCCATCGGTGGAGTCAGTGCCAGTAGCTGGGTGATGAGCTCACTGTCTGAGCTGGTGGATAAGCCTACTCCATGGCGCATCACCTGCAGGTCACACAGACACACACACACACAAAGTTGATTATACACTTCACATGGTAAGTGATATTTGTACACAGATACTGCAAAGCTATGATGATGAGGATTCTCTTATCAGTCCCACAAGAGGAAATTTGGATTTCTCTGCATTTTTGACCCATCCTATTGTATAGGAGCAGTGAGCTGCCAACATATGGCACTCGGGGAGCAGTTAGGGGTTCAGTGTCTTGCTCAAGGACACCTCGACATGCTGTATGCAGGACTGGGGATCGAACCTGTAACCTTCCGATTGCCAGACGACCGCTCCATCCACTGAGCTATGCCGCCCCCCTACCCGTCATCATGTAAAGTACCAAATCCAGGTAAAAGCTAATGTTCAAGCATCACATCACATATGCAAAATGTTACATGTTGGTTAAGCAAACAATTTGTAACCGCATCAGTCACAACTGAATAAAATTACAGGCTAGTCTTCAGTGATGCCCGCAGACTGGTTTGGCACTGTGGTGCTAATCATCGTATGGTTGAAAGCATCCCAGCGCCACCCCAAAAGAGCTCAAGTAAGACCTCCGTCCGATAAACCTGGGATGGGCATGGATGACCAAATAACAGGAAACCAAAGTACATCATGTGCCTGGTTTATTGCCAAGATGTGTTAGGCAGGGCTTACCTTTTTGCGTAAGGCAGCAGCATTGACCAGCTCCCCATTGTGCGCCACAGCAATTTTGCCATGCAGTGTGTCCACCACAAAGGGCTGGCAGTTCTGTAGCTCTGAGATTCCTGTGGTTGAATAACGAGTGTGACCAATACCACAGTTACCATAACGCAGCTTCAGGAGGGCTTCAGCCGGGAAAGCAGTGCTCACTAAGCCCATTCCCTAGAACGAGAGAAAGACTCGCTGAGAACTGAGCTTCCATCACCCAGTCTGTGCACGGATCAAAAAAAGGTGCTCCGGTCACATCCTGGACAATAGGAGACTAGAACACAGTTTGAATGTTGTAGACATGAGATGAGATTTGTCTTTGTTTGGACTCCAACACGCCAACAAGAGGCTCAGCTAATCCTCTAACATTTTCATCGTAGCCGTGTTTGAACATCCTCATCATTAAAACCAGGGATCACTTTGGAAGACGTGGAGCCAATATTAAAGCCATTTTACCTTGAGGGCTGTGTAAGTTGGTGGGCTGGCTCCATTACTTGTGACAATCCCAGCACTTTCTTGGCCCCTGCATGGAGACAGACACCACAGTGGAGTTCATTTATAACAGTGAAGTCAGGTGAAGAGGGCTCACTCTGTACTTTTTCCAAACCGACAGGGGGCTTGAGAGAAATCAGTTTGGTCAATTCCAACTCGGAGAAGCCCACCCCCGCAGCATATCAAAGCGCCTTGAGGACTGTATCCCATCGGCCAAAGCCAAAGAGCGTGTGTGTGTGTGTGTGTGTGTGTGTGTGTGTGTGAGTGTCGCTGTGCATGTGTGTATGCCAGTGTGTGCGATTGTGCGTCTGCGGGAGAGAGAGATGCCATATATGGAGAGACGTCCTGCTGCAGTTTCAACCTATTTACCCAAGCTGCTTCTCGGATTACATCTGATCCCGCCTCCACACCACACAGCTTAAGCCAGTAGTGAGGCTGCTCTGTTGCGCGTGGGCGTTGCTTTCAGGCTTAACCGCCTGGTTGCCACAGGAACCGGGCAGCAGAGACAGGCGGGTTTGGGAAGAGAGCAAAGCGTTTCCAGGTCAGCTCAAACATGGAGAGGAGAGCAGAGAAACAAAGGAGAGGCGAGGAGGGGGAGGCGCTGGAGGCGAACACCGGGGTGGACAGGCATTGGGGGGAAGCGGAGGTGTTGGCTCTCGCGTCAGTGTGGGAAGAAGTGGGAGCACAGCGCACAAGTATGAGCAGAGCCACCTTTGAGTTGGTCTCAGACTGCCTGAGACGGCTCAATGTGCTGCGCAGCTGGCGGGAGTGCCAGGCCAAGTGCAGGAGTCTGGGACTGCAGAGCAAGAGCGCAGGGGCAGCGGGCACGTCCAAAACCTACGGCCCAGGAGTGGACACCCACCTGACCCCTAATGCAAGGCCAACAGAGGGCTGGGAGGAAGAAGAGGGCAATGTGGCCAATGAGAGGGGGATCTACTCTTCCTCAATCACAGTGCCAATGCAGGAAGGTAATTTCAGATTGAACAAGTGTGGTGCTGCTGGATCCATGGAAATTATTATAAATCTTGATGGAGCAACCCAGTTGGTTTCCGCTGGTATGCGCTGAAGCAGATTTTTTTACATCTAAATCTGAGATGGCGAGCAGTCATTTAATTGAAAAAAATGGACTAGAGGCATGATGAGATTTTATTCCAGCCTTAACAGCGGAGCTGCGCCTGATGAATTGAGTAAATAGATTTGATGGCTGGGATTCTAGTTCTTCAAGCTACAGATCGCAAGTAGCTTTTATGTGTATTGTATGTACACCTTTGTTAAATAAAGACTCATATTACATTTACATTTAATCCATTTGAGCTGCAAATGAAGTTAGCTTAACGCTAGATGCTAATATTCTAGCGCTAACGCTATCAGAAATCATTAGCAATCCAATCCATATTAAAAAGTGCTGCATTGTCAATGTAAAGCCACCAGAATCCCTTCAGGCACTGTTTTTAAAAACTTAATCAATGATGTCTTGATGCATGCTCAATAATCCAGGTAGGGAAATCACAAAAGAGGTGAATCTGTTCAGCTGGATTAGAAGAAAATATCTTCTGAAATAAACTTCTGATCCAGCTGAACAGATTCACCTCTTTTGTGATTAATCAATGATGTAAACTTTCTAAGATGAGAAACATGCTGACAAAAGGACATAACTATGCTCATCGGCTAATGGTTGATTAAGCAGGTCTACATGAGATTTAGGGGGGGTTTCTACCATGAAACTCATACTTAACGTTGTTCCTTCATGAAAGGTGTTGTTTAATATAGATTTTATAAGAAGATACTTTAGGACGTTTCAAGGCATCAGAGGAATGATCACCTTTTGTGATCAGAAACCATTAACAATGTTTCACAGCCTAGGATTATAATTGATGTCTATGGAGAAATGCCTTTTTGTCCCCCCCTGCAGGATGAAATGCCTGTTGGTTAGTGTAAAGTTGATCATCTGGCTGATCACATCACTAAAAACATTGTAAAAATTATTCACTGAATAGGAAAAAATCATCTCAATTGATCTACTTGGGCCTCTAACTAAAAAAACGGTTTGAATAGTTCATTTGACTTCCATTGAAATTGGAAGAGCATGATTTGGATGGTAGGATAAACAAAACTGTATAATAATGATTCAAGTAAGTAAGCCAAAAATTGTCCATACTTTGTGCTTGTAGTAGTTTAAAGAAATACGCTTGTGTGTGTTTGTGCGCGCAGTGATCAAGAGCCGGATTCATGGGGCTCTCCCATACACCCAGTGCATGGCTGAAGAAGGGGGCCGCCACTGGACTGATGAGGAGGTGCGGGCACTGCTGTGCGTCTGGGCTGACAAGCGAATTCGGGAACGCCTGAAATATACACTACGAAACAAGTCCATCTTCCAAGAGATGGCCCGTAAGATGCAGAGAAGCTTTGGAGTGGTACGTAACTGGAAACAGTGCCGTACGAAATACAAGAATCTCAAGTATGAATACAAGACTGCAAAGGGTGCACAGGCTGCCGAAGGCAGCAGTTGTGGTCCAGGAAAATACATGAAGTTCTTTGATGAGGTGGAGTCCATTCTTATGGACAAGGGACTGGAAAATGGGAGCCAGGAGATGCAGAGGAGATTGTGCAGTGCGGAGATAGCAGCGGGACAGCTCGGATCACCAGCCGGCCAGACCACACAGACGAGAGGGCCGGAGAACAAGCTGGTCATCGAGATCGACGACGGTCAGTGTTCATTTTGCATCGCACACATGAGTAGTATTGTGGTTAGAATATAGCTCAAGAAATCTCTTTTGATCTCATCCTAATTTCAGATGACAGCAGTGATAATTATGAAATTGATGTCGAGATGGAAGCAAAATGGAGAAGAGCAGGTATGCTGAACCAATCAACCCACGAATAGTTTACTTGCATGCTTACTGTCAAATATAAACGTGTTTCTCCCCACGTCTAAAGTCTGTTCTGCTGCCCCAGATCCCCATCTATCCCCCACAGATCTGTCCGGCTCAGACCAGTTCCATGTGGTCACAGTGTCAGACACGGGTCGAAACTGGAGTGACCAGGAGGTCCGGGCGCTGATTCAAGTGTGGTCCGAGGAGAGCATGTGCAGGCAGCTCGAGAGCTCCACCAGAAAGAGGGACATCTTCGTCCAGATCTCCAACAGGCTAATGCAGCAGGGTGTCGAGCGTGACTGGAAACAGTGCCACACCAAATACAAGAACCTGAAGTACCTGTACCGCTCTCTCCAAAGGGGCAAGGCAGACGGCACCGACCCACGACGGCTCATGAGGTTCTACGACGAGGTGGACGCTATTCTGAACCACACAAATGATGGATCGCCATGCAACATGGGGCATATAGACTACCACAAAGCTGAGACGATAGGATTAACCATGTTAGCAGGCTGCAAGGAGACCCGCAATACAGATGTCAATCTGAATAACGTGCAAGTGACTTCTACGATGGAGGCTAAGGATGAAAAAACTCACAATCCAGACTCTTCTACAAGCCTTGAGCCTACAGCCAACACTTCTGACCCAAAGTCACTTACAGGCAAGGCGTACGGCATGGCTCTACAGCAAAAAAGACTCACTTTAAGTGAGCAGAGTATCCATCACTTCCCATCTAGTGTGCAGCTGCTGGGTGTAAAACAACCTGAAATGCTCCTCTACATTACAGCCTTTTTACTCCTCAACCACACAGTTCCATTAGCTTTTGAATACTCACCGAAAGGTCAGCTCTGACGGCAATGCATCGCAAATCTTTATCGATTAGAACTTAAACACGCAGTAGTGACAATTACTGAAGGCCTGCAGTTCTTTCCATTGATTTTCAACTTGTTTTAATTTGCGTGGGAAACCGATTCTCTAGTCAGTTTGGTTCACTACAGTGGGACTTCATTTCCAGTTAACCAGCACTCATCCCTGTGAAACCAATCGGTTTGAATTCAATCTTCAAACTAAATTTACGCTGGCCTCTGTCCTCAGCAGAGAATTGGTGCATTTGAGGGAAAAAAAAATAAAATTTACAGATTTTTTTCTCTTTCTACTCTGACACTTAAATTGGTGCTGGGTAATGTTCATAACTTTCTCCGAAGGTTATAATCTTGAAAACTTAATATCTTCTCTGTGATATCGTATACTGACCCTTTCTGGACCTGCTCTTGTTATATAAGCATTTGCCCCCCTCCAGACAGTGATATGGATAAGACCTGTGTAAAAACACAACAACTCTACCTTTATCCTCACTGGGTGCAATGAGGACAATTTCCATGAATGTCCTATTCAATTGCAATATTGGCAACATCGTCAAGTGGCGGTGGACATTGTAGTCAGAGTATCGGTATACTTTGTGCAAGACATGTTGATGAACCTTACAAAAATAAGGGAATTCTTTGATTTATTCCTATAACAGAATCATGTTTTGTCCATCTTTAAACAAAATGTTATATGTATGTTGCAGGCCATCCTGAGAGTAAGGCCTATTCCTTCCCAGCAAACAGAGGAACGAAGAGGAAAGCCATGGATCAAGGTTTGAAGTGTGCCTTTCCCTGTAATTCAATTGTATGTCACAAGATAAGAGTTCTTGCAGTGAAGAACCCATAGGCGTCGTAAATTCTAATCTGGCGACTTTGTCTTGTGACTCGCCATGGACTCCCATAATTAAACTATGTGGGAGGAGTGAATGAGATTTAAATTTTTACTAAAGTCATGCAGTCCTTTGGTGAACCGCATGAAAAGGATCAAAATAATAGTTTGAATCCGATCATCTGCACGTCCAGGGGATCTGATTCAAGCCATTTTAATTTCTCTAACTGCCTGGATTATTGAGCAAAGAGCAGATACACATGAACAGGAACGTTTCATTTATTCTTTGGTGACATAACATTTTGATTAAAATGAGAATTTACATCTGATGCTGTTTTGTTCTGGATCATGGATACAATTGTGACCCAAAAGCATGCAGATGGTGAGGGAAACGACTTGTGGGACTTCATTTGTACATCTTAAATACCACAGTTTAGTACAAACTGGCTGTGTCCGACTGTGCCGGCATGGATCTATTAGATAGACCCCCAAATCACATGGAAAACATCACATTGTATTCGTCTGTGTTTAAATTCCAGATACCACAATCAGACTAGTGAAAAGACAGTCCACTGTGTGCGGCTGTGCTGAAAACACTGAGGCCGATTGTAAAGAGGAGCAGGAGCACATCCCGATAATAGAGATCAACTCCGTGTGCTCGATGGCCCCCTTCGATCTGCTCCCGGGTGAGAGGGTAAGCATACTCACTGGGAGATAAGAAACAAGCCATGTTTCGTCTGGATGTGTGGAGAAAACATGGTGGGAACTCTCAAAGTTAAGTCATCGCACATTAGTGTGTGTGTGTGTGTGTCCTTTAAACTTTCATAAATCAAATCTAATTAACTTTTAAAACGACCTTAAGAGAAATGTCTGAGAGGGAGGGGTGAAGGATGCGTTGGCTTCATCAGAGTGACAACGTGATCTCCACATCTACGACTCCATTCTTATAGTAACATTCACTCATCCCACGTACCTGTGTTGTAACGCCACAAGTCCCAAAGTTAACACCTGTGCCACTTCTAACTGTGTTGGCCACTCTCCTGAAGCGACGCAGCCGAACACCCCGCACTCCTCTCCGATCCCCGACTCTTCGAACTCCATCTCAGGTCTCCTCTCCCTCAGGGGTCCCCGTGTCTCACCTTGACAGACGGATCAGACTTCTAGTCAGCTGGTAGATACTAGTCTAGTTTGCTAATTACACCGCTTAGTGAACACGCCGAGCCGACATGGCGAATTCGGTCCCTAAACTCTTCACACATGTACAAGCCAACAACACGCCAGGCTACCCTGAGTCAGTCCAACCACGTGGAATCGTTGCGCGTCGTTTCCCCTCACGGGTTCCGTGCTAACGCATCCACCGAGGTCCAGAGTAAGAGAGGACGACGGTCTGAAACGAGTTCTTCTTCTCTTGGATTGTGTTAAAATTCCGTAACGACTTTTTTTTTTGGTGGTGTTGGTTCTTTTTTTTACTCCCACATGGCACCCTGTAATGATCAACGCTGCTGTGATTGGCTGCAGCTGAATGATAGTGGGCTCTGATTGGCTGTTGCTCTACGTAAGACTCGGTCGTCTTTCCTGTTCTCTTCCCCGAACGTGCTGCTTCCACTCTTGCAAGGGTCTTCCACGTCTATTCTTTAAACTTTCCAAAAGTCTGTCGACTGAGCTGCATCTCTCTTGTTCTAACTGTCCTACTTTCAGGAGCACAGACTTCACATGAACACCATGGCATCTGCACCAGGTACAGTTCACCAACTTAGCGATGTGTGCTTATTCATGATGACCACTTTAATGGTTGCTTACGCACAACACAAGTTTACCGAGGCCGGTTTATTGAAATAGCAATGTGATGCTGAACGTCTGCTGAGTTCTTTTTTTATGCATGCTTGTCTCTATTCAGAAATGAAGATCTGCCAAAAACTAAATGAAGGCAAGACGAAGCAGATTTTTGAGATCGGGGACCAGCCTGGTCTCGTCCTGGTCCAGTCCAAGGACCAGATCACTGCTGGGAATGCCGTGAGGAAGGATCAGATGGAAGGCAAGGCCGCCATCGCAAATAAAACCACCTGCAGCGTTTTCAAGTTGCTTCAGGAATCTGGTAAAGACGCCACTCTTCTGCTATGTTTAAGGACAGTTGTGTTTCACGATGTTTCTTCACTGTGTGTTTGCTGAATCGAGGGAAATTGACAGTTAATTGCCCACAGTTGGCCGAGGCGTCTTGCCTTATTGATTAAAGTCACGCATTTTGACCTTTTCTGAGTTTAAAGTCTGTTTAAGAAAAAAAAAAGCCCAGCTTCCAAAATTGCCCTCAAGCTTACATTAATTTAGAGTAATTGGGGAGAGTGCTACCCATGTGCCTCTCATGACGGTCATCTGTCAGCCGAGCTGATGACTGTCTTGTGACTTGAAACTGTGCATCTGATTTCTCCAGAACGTGATCGACCACATCCTCTGTATATTATATCAAGGGCTGATAGTGGGGGGGATGACAAAGGCCACCTTTAAAGACTACCTGGTAACTCGTGTTGCAGCCCTGCCAGTGCTGGCTCTTGCCTCTTCTCTTGGGGGAGGGGCAGCATTCCATTGAAAGGGCAGCTGTGATTATGGCAATTGTTGCGATGATGGCTAAAGTGATCAGTTTAATTGATAAATCAAGTCAACTAGCTAAATTGAGATGTCACCTCGTGTAGCAATACCACCAGTTACCACTAGGTGGCAACACAAGGCAAGGATTGTTGCCCAGGCTAGTGGTTCTAAGCTTAGTTCTGTGGTGATATCTCGTACTACTGGTGCTATACTGTACTAGGCACAGTCTCCTGTTATACCAAGTATAAGCGGTCATCTAATAGCAACCGATAGAACAGAAAACCAGCAGTACAGATGGTTTTTACAGGCTGGATTTATAGCCGCTGCAAGACTACACTATTTGTGGACAGCTACATCATCAAAGAGTTCATTGTTGACCAATCCATTGTCAACCACTTATCCGAAGTTGGGTCGCTGGGTTATGCTGGAGTTTATCCCAGTGCTCATTGAGCCTAAGGCAGGGAAAAAAACCTGGTCGACATTTCATTGCAATGCTTGAGCAATCGGGGGTTCAGAGTCTTGCTATGGGACATTCCGTACAACTGTAAATGTCTTGAATAAAATTATTTTGGCTTAACTAAATCTGAAAAATCATCATAAACGGTCACATTTGTCCTCACAAATACCCTTGAATGCGAAGAGACCACTACCATTATTTAAATGAAAATCTTCACGCCTGATTACTCAAAAGCTGTTTTTTGTGGTCCGGTTCCCTGACAATAAGCTCCTCCTGATAACCCAACCAGTCTCAGAGCAACATTCCTACAGTTGTTGGAGAGAACTTGAAATTATCTTGTCTTAACTTGTTTCCAGATGTCTTGATGTTCCAGATGTTTAGTTGCCCCACTATGAAGTTGTCTGCCAATACTATAACTACTGTGCTTTAGTAAGCAAGACTGCAAAGATGGTTTCAAACCTCCACAGGAATGTTACCTTGGTTGAATATCCTTTTGCATTTGCCAAATTAATTATTCTCTTGAATGCAGTTCTGTGTATATAAGCTGCAGTTGTATTGTAAATACACTCCAAATATCAGTGCCACAGCTACCAAAAACACTTTTCAGGCACCACTGTGTATATTCTCGACGCTAGCGTAGTGTTCTTAATCTTCTCTCGGTGTTCTTCATCTCGGCATATTATTCACCATCATCTGATTGTTACTTGTGTTGTATCCCAAGGGCTAAATGGTCAAGGCGTGGTTCTTTTTTATGCTAAACGATAGCATGGCGCTGTTGCTAAAAAATGGATTGGAGATATTTGATGTTCATTGAATCAGAACTGGTTATACAAAATGTGATGGTATATAAATATTTAAAACCATTTATTGATGTAAAATAATTTAAATTAAACATCAGAATGAAGAAAACCACACTTGGTACATTATGTTTTGCAAATTTCACGACTTTCCAAAGATAACCGTTTGAGCTATTGAGTAGTTTGTCTTGTTCATCTGTATCCGATTTTCCAGGTGTAAAGACTGCATTTGTGAAGCAGCACTCGGACACTGCGTTTATTGCAGCCCACTGTGAGATGATTCCCATTGAGTGGGTGTGTCGACGAGTGGCAACGGGATCCTTCCTCAAGAGAAATCCAGGAGTAAAAGAAGGCTACCGCTTCTCTCCTCTAAAGCTGGAGATGTTTTTCAAAGTATGTAATACCTTTTTTTTTAAAAACATAGTATTTATGAAATATCGAATGATGTGACTCAAATTTCTTTTTTTACATTAAAAAAAATCCCCAACGTGTACAGATCAGCTTGGTTTGGTTGGCTCTTCAGTCTTTTCCATCGTAATGATAGTGGTTGCCCTCATAAACTAGCCTCTTGCTTTAAAGGTAGTGATCGCATGTCATATGTTTTTCTAATACTATACTGGTGCTTGTCTGCTGTAGGATGATGCTAACAATGACCCCCAATGGTCAGAGGAGCAGATTCTGGAGGCCAAGTTCTCCCTTGCTGGACTCACCATTGGCCAATGTGAAGTGGATATCATGAATCGTAGCACTGTGGCCATCTTTGAGATTCTGGAAAAGGCCTGGGCGACTCAAAACTGCACACTCGTGGACATGAAGGCATGTCGTGTTACTCTGCTTCCTGCTGGCTGTATTGGATTATGACATCCTCGAGTCAATACTGAGCAGTTTGTCATTATCCTTCTTGGTTGCAGATAGAGTTTGGTGTTGATGTGACAACCAAAGACATTGTCCTTGCTGATGTGATTGACAATGATTCATGGAGACTGTGGCCAGCAGGTGATCGAACCCAGCAGAAAGATAAACAGGTAGGGGTCAGCAGGTCACTCATTTGCCTCGTTTGATTTTTCCATCCATCATCAGGCGCTTATTCAAAGTTGGATAAGCAGGAACCAATCCCAGTCCTCATTGAATGAAAGGTGAGGAAACACTCTGAACAGGTTGCCAGTCTATCTCGGGTCAGAGGAGTTGGGTGAAAAGTGTCTTGCTCAAGGACACTTTGACATGCTTCCCTACACCTACATGCAGGTGTAGGGATCGAACCTGTAACCTTCCAATCACCAGACGACCACTCTACCCACTGAGCCCCATTTGTTGATTTTTCTTTTAAATCTCATAACTCTTAGAAAAATGTGATCTTTTCATGTTTGTTTTTTTTACATTGATTTGACAACAGATTTGTTTCCCCCCCCACCAGGTGTACCGTGACCTTAAAGAAGTTACACCTGAAGCAATGCAAATGGTGAAGAGAAACTTTGAGTGGGTCTCTGAAAGAGTTGAGGTATGCTGAACCCATTTGCCCATCTTGCCATGTGCAATTTTACCTTTAACCTACAAGACTTTGCGTCAAAATGGATTTTGTTATCAGCTTTGACTATTTGCTTAGAGTCTGCTCATACTGACAGAGAATCGTAGTTGAACATAAACCAATTTCCTGAGATTTGGTGTGTAGCTGAGCTGGGGTACTGACGATAAGGGGTCAAACTCAGGGCCGTCATTTAGGGGTGAAAGGTGATGACAATTCTAGGGGCCCACAGCCCTTGGAGGGGGGGTACACAAATACCCCTCAGTAGCCTATTATGTAGACAACCCCCTTCTTCTATGACTAAATTATTATGTATAGGCTAATACTAATGCATGATAATACATATAGTCCAAGAAATAAAGTTGTATAAAATTGATCTTTGGTGATGAAAAGTCAGGGAGTGGGGGCACACAAAATGTTATTTCAGGCCCAGCATTCCTAGCAATGGCCCTGGTCAAACTAGTTCCACTCGTAACCCTTCTTGTTACCCAGATTTAGGAAGAAAAAAAACTAAAGTCACTGATACGCAGTAACTTTGGTTGTTGGATCATCTTACTGAATCACCTCCATGGATTATTACTTGTAGAATTAATGAGTGTTGTTTGTTTTGTAGCTGCTGCTACAGCCGCAGGCCAATGGTAGAGTAGTGGTTCTGATGGGCTCTACCTCCGACATGGCCCACTGTGAGAAGATCAGGAAGGCCTGTAACGCCTATGGCATTCAGTGCATCCTGAGAGTCACCTCTGCACACAAAGGACCTGATGAGACACTGCGCATCAAAGCGGAATATGAAGGTAAACCTCTTGAACAAAAAAATTTAAATACATTTAACCACTATTGATATCTATCACCAATCATATGAGCTTCCCGGGTGCTGTGGCTGCCCACTGCTCCTATACAGTAAGGATGGGTTAAATGCAGAGCACAATTTTTGTTCCAGGAACACGATGACAAAAATAAAGTGGTTTTCTTTAGGAAAGGAAAAGGTGGTCCTTTCTTATGTGTCTGTGGAGTGGTTGTAAGAGTGTAATTCTTACTTATCGACCTACATTATAATAATAACTCACTTGTACAGGGTCTTTCAAAAAAGTGCTGTATGTATGTTTGTCTATATGTGTCCTTTACAATGCAAGATAAGAGGGTACACAGTTAAGGTGAAAAAAATCAATGAAATCATAAAGCAGTAATTCCTGATCTGGTTTACAGAACAAGGTAAAACAGTCAGGATAGGAATCATAAGAACATAATTAGAACATAAAGCCAATACAACAGAGTGCATTTAATCATACACGAGTGAAATTAAACTGATTCATTTTTGACAACTTCATTTATATTTTACTTCTCTTCCCTAGGTGATGGTACACCGACTGTGTTTGTAGCTGTAGCAGGTAGAAGTAACGGCCTTGGTCCTGTGATGTCAGGAAACACTGCTTATCCAGTCATTAATTGCCCACCCCTAACTCCAGACTGGGGGGCGCAAGATGTTTGGTCATCCCTTCGTATGCCAAGCGGTAGGCATATTAATCAACAGTTTTTGTGTGTGTGTGTGTGCGCATTGCATTATTTTGACATCTCAAGTCTCATATTTTTTTTCTACATGATCACCCTGCAGGTCTCGGCTGCTCCACAGTCCTCTCCCCAGAGGCTGCAGCTCAATTTGCTGCCCAGATCTTTGGGCTGAGGGACCATCTGGTGTGGTGCAAACTGAGGGCCTCCATGCTCAACACTTGGGTGTCTCTCAAGCTGGCAGATAAGAAGTTGCAGGCCTGCAGCCTCTGAACAGATGCATGCATCTCTTTCCTTCATTCCAGGTTGCCTTTTGAGGCTCATTTAGGTCTCTACTGTTCTAGTTTCTGTCACTCACCCTGACCTTTTCATGTCCACCATGAAAACTCTTTGATATTAAAACTCGACATCTGCGCGTACTTAAAAGACCATTCCATTAAAAAGAACTGAATTGGCTTCAGCATTTTGGGGTTGCTTTTTTGTGAGTGAAAGTTTTGAAGTTGGTAATGGTACTCTGTATATATGGCAAATGGAGTTCTTGTATAGTGGTTTCCTAGCGACCAATCCAAGCACTTTATAGTGAATGCCTCACTTTTACCGAGATACACAGCAGGATATGAACCCACAATGCCTGACTCCCAGGCGTGCACTCTACCCATGAGCCACTGCGGCTCAATCTGTTAACATAATGGCATACAGCATGAGTTCCATGTTCATTGTGCAGCATTGTTTAGTGGTCAATCACAATTTGTTCACGGCTCTTGATTATGTGTCCCCTTGTCAGGTGCATTTGTGACTTGGCACTCTAATAGTAGTGGGTATTCGCTTGCCAACTGGACCATGTTTATCAAATCGGATCACAATTTCTATTCCTAGTGTCATCCTGTCCAAAGCCCGTGCAGTAGCCACAGTGTGACAGCCAATTTTGTAGCAACATCTGTTTCAAGTTACCTCGGAGGGAAAAAAAAACAAGTTCTCCAGTCAAAGTAACCATTGATATTTTTCCTCCCTTGGATTCTTTCTTTTCCCGCAGTAGGAACTGAACATATATCAATCTGACAATTTTGAGAATTCTGACTAATTATATTGCTCATTGATTTATCCTGCCACAAGAGGGGGTATTAAGCCTAGAATTTAAAACTCAACCTAATTCTCCAGTGCTTCAGAGCCAAAGAAATGAGTCAGAATCCTGCAATCATTTCTTTTCTTTTTTTTAACGTTTATTGCAGTAGAGCATTCACTGCCTGTGATGGCAAATGATGGATATATAATGACCCATGATATGCTCGCTATGTGTGGGTGTAAGTGGGAGGAAGGAAGAGCAGAGAGAGTAGCGTGGTACAGATGAGTGGAGAATGGCTGCTATCTGACAAAACCCTCTGTGTTTTATTTCAGAGGGTTTCATTTTGTATGTATTTATAAAATCCATGTTTGGATCACAATCTATCTGCATGATGAAGAGGGAAAAATGGGATGCAAATACAGAGCTCCTATATACACAATGCATATGCCCCTATAATTCTAGGTTTCCTAGACAACCGTAGCCTGGCAACAATTGCATACAATAATCTGCACTCGATCCCTAAACCTTTCTCATGCTCTTAAAATTCAATCTTTTACTCACTCCGTCCCTGGGCTTCAAGTATCCCGTGTCTGGAGAGAATAAATAAGATTTAGTTTAATTATCAAATTCTAAACCGTAAATAGATTATGGACAACTTTATCCTCTGCCTGCAGTGTCCTGTGATGTTGCTGCAAGTTATCACTCGGTGCACCTAGTGAACCGACGTCTTCTCTGCGTAACATTAACTAGAAGCAAACACGGTGACTTTCTCAAGACTTCTAAAAGCAATTTATTTTGATCTCCAGACAGTAAAATTGGTTTTTGATTATCAATACCAAGTGTTTTTAATGCCCCCCCCCAGTTCTTCAATACTTGATTCTTGAGTACAAAATTTGAATATGGAAGGACACATAAACATGATCACTACCCGGTTGTCATTCAGTAGCCTGGTCCTACTGGCCGTGTGCTTGTCATGAACATCATCCATGATATTCTCCTCTCAGGACCTGTGGCACCTTCACATTCCTGCCTCCTCATCACATTAACTCACATCTTGGTGTCTTATTTTCTAAATTGATATGTTGGACTCTCACTCTTAACATAGTATGTGACATTCCTCTGATCTCTGTTTAAAGCCTCGTCATAAAGCACGTCTTCAATGGTCACAGCGCCCCCAGGTCATGGCAGGACCGGGACTTCTGTCTGAAGAACTTCCCCGCTTCTCGCTCTCTGTCACGAGGATACCGTGGGACCAGGTTCGACAGGAAGCGCTTGGCACGGGATGTTATGCTTTCACGCTGCCCCCCTCCGGTCATGTCCTCCCCGCTGGTTCCCGGGGGCCATGGGGTCAGCCCCCTGGCTAGTCTCACTGCAGAGTCAAGAAGCTCTGGGATACGGTGATCGAGAGAGGCAGAGATCTCCAGATACAGACACTCAAACAAAGCTGCGCTGGACACGGCCTCTGACAAAGGATTTGGCGAGATTTAAAGGGAGATAGAGGGAGGGATAAGGTGAGGAGGGGGAGGAAAGACAAATCCATTAGGAGAGAGAGAAGCTGTCCAGACTGTTTGCATATAAAGTGGGCATGCTGTGGTGTTGGATGTCAATGTAGAGGCACTTATGGTAACGATTTCTCTCCCTCTCAACTAGTCACTACTGTCACAGGGCAACGTTCACCTCTGCCTGACCTAAAGTAAATGACCACTTCTTTGGCGTCTTCTGGCAGATCATTACCGGACGACGAATGGAGTTCCCTCACACTCCGACACATATGCAATAACTCGAACAACCCACGGAGGAGAGAAGCAGCAAGAGCAGAATGGATATCAGATTGGGAAATGAGGTCAAGCCACTTCGCATAATGAACACTGAGTAACCGTGGTCTGTCTTGTCAGACACATGGCTACAGCTGAGTGATGCAGATATCACCAGACAGGAGGAGAAGAACCTAGCTCACGTGTCATGCACCTAGTTCAAGACATGTAATGTGCCCCTTTGGGAAGAAATCGGGAATGAGGGGAGTGATGTGGTATTTCCATGGAAGCAGTGGAGATGGTCAGAGGAAATTACTGCTTTGATTTACCAAAAACCAACATGGGGCCTGCATTTTGGTTGGATGGAAATACAACCTAGCTTAATGCACACCACTTTAGGGGGTAGATGGCCATGTGGCTGCACCTCCCTACGCAGGAACGAACCAGGCTTTCACTAGCATGTTGGTAAAATGGGTGAACATGGATATGGAGTACACTTACCAAGAGTGTGGCTCTGGCGCTTCCACCTATTATTATTCCTGCCCTCATACTCCCACACTGTGGTGCAGCTGAAACGTAATGCCAATTATGATTTGCCATATTTCACCATCTCAAGGCTTGCTGCTGGAGATACAGAGCTGAAGGTGCCAGTACTCGCTATGGAGGTGACAGGAACACGTGGACGGCATGGGAGTTTTACGCAGCTGAAGACAGGGGCAGTAAACACAGAGAGCAGGGAGCCATCCTACCTGCGGTGCTGACCTCGCGAGAGCGAACAAGGTCACTCTTGTTCCCGACAAGGATGATGGGAGTCTGAGGCTGAGTCTCCCTCAAGAGAAGTCGGAGTTGGGCGGTGCGATGGAAACTCCGCCTGTCTGTTACCGAGAACACCAGAACGCACACCTCACACTGCAGTGCCGACAAGTCCTGAGGGAGAGGGAAACATCAACATATGCCACCCCCCACCCCCCAGCCAAATTTTGGGATCTGGGGTCATCACAACTTATCCACAGCTAGTGAAGAACTGTTTTAACCGGGTTCCCAGAGACCCACATGGCCACATTTTGTTAGGCCATTGCCATCATTGGTCTGAATGGTTTGTATGTCAATGTCATCACCTTTCACTGCTGGAAAGAAGGTCAGCGAGAGGGTCAATGCTCTAGTAACACATCTGATTGTAGAGGCCACATGATGGTGCAAACAGAAAAAGTTGTGAACATGGAACCAAAGTGATCAGGGGCATATTGCTATAGATGTGCACATAACCCGAGAGCCCTGGGGTCACTTGTCTTGACCCCAGGGCTCCAGTGGGAATTAATCTTATGTTACTGGCGAGAAACTAGTGAACTGAAGGAAAGTTTTGTTTTTTTAAACTACAAACACACATAAAACATATGACATCTAAAAGATAGAATGTGACCCAATGGCTGTATGGTTTGCATTTCCCAACAGCTCCCTCATTTGGACACATTAATAAGTTGCAAATGCAGCCATTTGGTCATATTTCTACTGTGGGCACCCCCCCTCACACCCGCTGATACCTCAAAACAGACCAGTGTGAAATATCCTGATAATGAGCTCCTCACACTCAGCCAGATGTAAATATGATTAACCATTCATGTACTGCTGACTCCTGTAATGGCCATTTATTTTCTACATCCTTCTCAGTGTTGCACACACACACACACAGACACACACACACGAGGGGCAGCACAGCTCAGGGAGTAGGGTGGTTGTCCAGTAGTTGGAGATTAGTGTTCGATCCCCAGGCCCTGTAGAAAGCATGTTGAGACCTTGACACCTGAAGACGCTGAACCCCTGGTTGACCCCTGAGCACCATGCGGTGACTGCTCTCACTGCTCTGATACAATAGGATGAGTTAAATGTAGGGAACACATTACACTGGCCTAGGCTGTTTAGCATACGTATATTTTCTTGGCAGCTGATAATTTTGACAAGCATGGAATAGGTTTGTACTGCCTAAGATTGAAAGAACTTGCTTGAATTTCTGGATTATTTATCAATATATAATATAGTATTTAGATGTGGGGGACTGTGGTCATGGAAGTATCAAACTGATGACAAGCCAAGCGTCATCAGTTTGATCCCACTGCAGTGTGTTGGGAAAGGTATCCATCCTCAATCCCCCACACACCGTCTAGGTTTGTGTCCACCCCCACAATATGGGGACTAATTGTGACATGTAAACATACTTTTTAAAAATATGATATCTCGGAACAACCGTTATATAGATATAGATACATATTATTTTAAATAGTATCTTTGCAAGTATTTTTTTATCTTTAATCTCCTTTGAATTATAATTCCCTCAACTGGCCTCATGCTCTTTGCTTCATGTGTTTATTGATTATCCAGAAGCTATATTACTCTCCATGTTCAGAAACATTGGTGTTTATGCCTTCGATCATTTCCAACAAGCAAAACTAGATCTCTGTGCATTGCTTCCTGAGCGTATCGGCAGACGGAGATAGGCCAGCATTGGTACGCAAAACAGGAGGAAAGAACTCACTTATGGGGAAACAGCCAAACGGCGAGCGGAAGCTCGGTTGAAAGACAGCTGTCCATCAAGTGAGGCAGGACATTGGAGGCTAACAAGGGAGCAGAGGGAGGAGCAGTGAGGCGCTCCTTTTGCTCACCTGTCTCCAGTTGTCATAGATAATGATGGTGCTCTCCTCCTCATCCACGGTGACTGTGCTTATGTAGCCCTCCCCTGGGGAGAGAGGGAGGAACTGTTATGACTCAGATGGGAGATGCCTGCTGTGATGTCTTGATCTGCAATTCACGACTGGAGCAATGTGCACGTAAGGGCACATTGGCAGCAATGGCAGTGCCAGGGGCTTCCCTGTCGTTTCAACACCATTATACTGCTCTGGATTCAGTCATTTTGCATCTCTCTCGCTCTCCCACTCATGCACACACACATAGAGAGAGAGAGAGAGAGAGAGAGAGTGGGAGTGAGAGAATAGGTCGCACCATCAGAATCCACAGAGGCAGCCCTGTCCGTGTCTCCTGCAAGGGTGATGGCCAGGGAGGACTTTCCTACCCCGTTCTGCCCCAACAGGGCAATCCTCAGAGGCCCATCAGATCTGCCTTCAGAAAGCCCAGGTAAAGTGTCATCCACAGCTGGGCTGAAGCTGATTGGAGGTGGAGAAGGCCCCGCCACAGATAGCGTCCAGTCACACTCATCATGGACAGCTTCCTCTCTTTTAAGCTGGTGTTTGATTGGCAGAGGCGTGCTCCCCCGCCTAACAGTTGGGGTGCTAGACAGAGTCATGCTGTCACACTGGAGGGGACATGGATATGGAATTCATTGTGATACACACCTCAGTGAACGTAAAACCATTCAGATCATTCGAGGTAAGACAGAATTTGCAAACAAACACACAAGCGGATACGTCTTGTAAGTCTATGATCTTTGAGACTTTCAATTCCTCCAGCACACCCCCGACATTGCTGTTATGCTTGTCAGCCCTCCACAATCCTCCCTCCTCCACTGGGTTTCTCTCAGCCACACATGCGCCCACAGCCTTCTGGTTTCACAGTTCACACGGCCATCATTTAATATTCATAACCAATAAATCCATCTGAGAAATATCATGTCAAGCAATTTGATCATCCAGCTCTTGCATGCTTCTATTAAAATTACTAATGCGAAATGAGCTTAGGAATAACGGTGTATTTTCCTTTATTGTCCACAAGGAAGAGAGAGATTTGGAAACGGTAAGTATGCCTTTTATTCACCTAGGAGTGACGTTTCCCACCTACCTTGGCCGGTGGCTCCTCGGTGCTGGTCCTGTCTCCAGGCACATCTGTAGGCATCTGAGATCTGAACACACTGACCAACATGGAGACTTTGACCACACTGTTTTCCCGCCCTCCTGCCGAGCAGCCCCGCGAGCTCAGCCTCGGAGACAGAGCGACCACACCTGACACACAGCGCGCGCAGCAACTACGAAGTGAGCAGGCGCTCGCTCTCTATGTCTCTCTCTCTCTCTCTCTCTCTCTCTCTCTCTCTCTCTCTTTCTATCTCTCTCTCACACACACACACAAAGCTGTTGTGTGGC
>OMLC01042396.1:4042-26751 GCA_900302585.1 Regalecus glesne
TCAACAAGCCCCCCCCCCCCCCCCCCCCCCAAAAAAAGAGAAAAAAAGACTCGAGCCTCTTGGCACTGGATGCGCCTATTTCTTCATCTGTGCTCATCCGCCCTCGTTCTTCTGCAATAGTTTGAGTGGAGTAGTAATAGACTCATTCATAATTAAAGCCAAACACAAGTTGTCTGTAATGAACAGGGTCAACGGCTTTCGCGGTGATGAAATGCAGCAGTGAGCAGTTCTGTGCGGGGTAATCAGAGAAACAGAGCAGCCTCCTGAGGTGACCGGGAGGGGCCCGCTCCCCTCGCTCTCCATCTCCATCCTGTGCCTCTCGGGTGTGGCGGTGCTGCAGGCCTATCTTTAAAGCCCTGGCCGTGACATCCTAGTGACAGAACGGCCTCGGCGACAGCCCAGCAGTCCAGGAAGCGATATTTGGTGCTTCACGCTGATGCTCGAGATCTGTTTTTAGAAATCGGGCACATCGATTCTCCTCCTGTTGAATTATTCATCTCCAGGCCGCACTTGTGCGTTTTCTCTCCTCCTCCTCCCCCTCGTCCTCCGGGACCATCAGCTGGACCACAGAGAGCAGCTTCGTAGAGATCTCTGTTTCCACTTTGATGGCTTTTCAATGAGTCACCATCTCCAGCGCCGCTCTCATGGTTATTCTGTAGTATCATCGTCGCTCCACATCCTACCGGATGTCGCCCCCCATTCAGGTTTCTCTTTTCAAAGCCTGGTGACGCTATGTTGTCATAGATGAATAGTAAATGGACTTCTTTCAATGTAACGCTCTTTTAGTCTGTTGGCCACTCAAAGCGCTTCACATCCTAAGCCTCACATTTATCATGGATGGGGGATTAAGGCCGGATGCTCTTATGTCGATGCCTTGCAGTGGGATCGAACCCGTGACCTCTGACTTGCACCGTGGTCCCAACACTTTACATAACACTAACACAGCACTAGATAACTCCAACAGCCCTTTCGCCGCCAGCGGTTCCATAGTTTGGCGAGGTTTTCATTGGTTTGGTGCAGATTGGCCCAGTTTACAGAGCACAGTAAGGCTTTCACTGGTGATGTTATGATAGAGTGATCATCCATTCGTCCATCCATCCATGTCAGCTGCCTATCTGAAGTCAGGTCGCCGGGGAGTAAAACCAATGAAAACTATGATTATTATAATAATTCTTCCCTTATCAGTCCCACAAGGGGAAATGTGGATTTCTCTGCATTTGAACCCATCCTATTGTATCGGAGCAGTGAGCTGCCAACATATGATGCACGGGGAGCAGTTAGGGGTTCAGTGTCTTGCTCAGGGACACCTCATCATGCTGTATGCAGGACCGGGGATCAAACCTGCAACCTTCCGATCACCAGACAACTGCTCTACCTACTGAGCTATGCCACCCCATCATTATGGCACAGTGATGCATGGTGACCGAGTTAATGATGGTTGTCTGAAGTTGAAGATAAAAAATAAAAAGGGGAATGGACAGAGAGGGAGGGAACGTTTGAGTTGGCATTAGGATATAAAGGCTAATGGTGTGTGTGTGTCTGTGTGTGTGTGTGTGTGTGGTCCATGCTGCCCGAGTGTTCCTCTGGGCCCTTGCAGATAAGGAAACTAAAGAGGGCTTGAAAATGTCCCGTGGCCAATCATGCTGTGACCATCTCCAAAAGCAAGTTGACTTGCAGGAAGAGGAGAGCGTGGCTGGAGCGAGTGCCATGGCTTTGCTGCAGAGAGGCTGTTGATGGGATCTCTGTGCTGTGGCCCCCATAGTGTTGCCTGGTTCTGTTTCTCCATTTTCTTTTCTCTGCTGCTTTTCTAAGGAGAAGCAGAAAATGACATTTTTGGAGGCTGACTGAGTAGATGATTGAAAAGAGCTGTTAAAGTGCTGCTGTTAATGGATACCATAATGGGATTATAAGTTATATGTCCTGTCCTGTCTCAGGGAATTAGCAGAGTTGGATGTCTCCGCCCGGAGGCTGATGAGGCTGATATCTGATACAGAAATACCATGGATGGATTTGTGCAATAGAGGATTTCCATAATCAAATGCAACACTTAGATCAAAGCATACTTATGGAAGAAGTTTGAGCCCCTTATGCAGCAGGCCCCATCCTCTGGAACCACTGACTCACTTCATCACGTGAGAGGGAGCACTGAACACATATCCATCCATCCATCCATTTATCCATCTATCTGCAGATCCCCAAGCTCCCCTTTTCCTGGCCACATCAACCAGCTCTGACTAGGGGGTCCTCAGACGATCCCAGGCCAGTGCGGAGACATTGAAAACAGAAGGTTAGAGCAAAATCTCTGGCAAAAACATATCTCAGGAGGTAGGCTGGCTGTCTTGTAATCGTAGATTGGTAGTTCGATCCCCGTCCCCTGCAGAAAGTGTGTCTAAATGTCCTCGAGGAAGACACAGAACCCTTAACCCTCACACTGCAGCTCTTCACCCCTCCCATCCAATAGGATGGGTTAAATTCAGAGAACATATTCCGTCAGCCTTGGTCGTGAGGCAAATATAACAATTCTAAAACATTATGATGAATAATATCAATTAAGGTGCTTCCCAGTCCATAAGCTCAGCCAATGAGCTGTCCCGGTCTCTCCCTGAGGACTCCATATTGGTTTATCCATCCAGCACTGAGCTGCATGACTCCTGACTCACTGCAGAGGTTGGCCCAGCTGATAACTATGATGTAGTGAAAGGTTACTGTGGCATTTCTGCCCGTGGACACAAAAAGGACTCGCGGCATCTTTCTTTTGCTGATAATCAGGTAGTCCCAATCACTCTCTGTGGCGATAAAGCCTCATTGAAAACAAAGCTATTACTCAAAACAGACATCAAATGCATTGGTGTGACCTCTGGAGCATCCCTGTGCTGTCTCCCGGTGTGGGTCTCATATTTCTCTGCTTATTTACCTCCATTTCCACTAAATCCTCCCTCCTCCTTCCCATTTCCTCTGTCTGGCAAACGCAGACAGACAGAGACCCTGATTTAAAATTCTACTTTGGGTTTAAGTGAACCCTCGTCCTCGACACAGACTTTTATAAGCAGGCACTACTCACTGTGATATGTAGACACAAAGCAAGAAAACTACAAGAGCTGGAGGGAAGCGTTGCTTTAAGTGTAAAAATAGGAATGTGTTGTCTCTGCTAGCTTTCTTTTACTAAAGCTTCAACTGTGTGATGAGGAGATGAACAGACAAAGAGACTGTTTGCAAGAATAACATTTTAAAGCCACTGACAGCATTGTTCACACATTAATTTCTATATCATGTTAAGGATCCATCCATCCATCCATCCATCATCAACTGCTTATCTGAAGTTGGGTCCCAGGGAACTGAAGCTTCTCTCAGTGCTCATTGGGGGCAATACATGGAGACGCCTTAGACAGGTCACCAGTCCATCAAAAGGTAGAGCAGTTAGAGGAAGAGTGTCTTGCTCAAGGAGACTTCCACACATGTCTATGTAGTATTAGGGGCGGCATAGCTCAGTGGGTAGAGCGGTCGTCTGGCAATCAGAAGGTTGCAGGTTCGATCCCCGGTCCTGCATACAGCATGTCGAGGTGTCCTTGAGCAAGACACTTAACCCCTAACTGCTCCCCGAGCGCCATGTGTTGGCAGCTCACTGCTCCTATACAATAGGTTGGGTCAAAAATACAGAGAAATCCAAATTCCCCTTGTGGGACTGATAAGGGAATCCTTTCCTTTCTTTCTATCAAGCTCGAAAATGCAACCTTCTGATTACCAGACAATCAAACCACCCACTGAGCTGTATATCTGTGTGTGTGTGTGTGTGTGTGTAAACACACATCAACTCACAACAGTGGAATGTAAATCTGGCTTTATGTCTCAGGTATTCGGTGCTCCGACAGGGGGCAGTGTGTCTCTGTACTGTCCTCCATGGGCATCAGTCACACCGGGAGCACGGTCAGTAATGGATGCGCTGAGACAGACCTGCTCTCCATGACACGCAGTGAGGCTTACACACACCTGCTAGCTGTCCTGTTCACCTTTCCGGCGCACAGCAGCTAAGCAGCCTCTCAGCAGGTCAATACTCATTCACTGATGTGGTTATGGAAGGCAGGCTTATCAACATGGCTCCGTCCATACACATAGGCAACTCAAAGACATAAAAAAGACGCAGAGCTAGATGAATAGAATGACACGCTGCTCAAATAAGGAGTTAAATAGCTTTTAAAAACCAAGCAAAAGTTACTATCTGGTCATATGGAGTGAACATGGACGTTTTTCCAGTCGTGAACTGGAGTATGACTGAGCACCACCTCACCAGATCTGGACTTTACCCTGGCAAAGGGCCCTGGCTTCTAAGATTATTAGGGCCTATTAGAGACCACATGGCTAAGGAGGTAGAGAGGGTCGTCTAGTCATGAGAAGGTCGCTGGTTGAGGTGTCCTTGAGCAAGACACTAACTGCCTAACTGCTCACAGCTCCTATGCAGTAGAACGGGTTAAAGGCAGTAGACAGGTTTCCGTGTGAGAACATAGTGACCAGATAAAGCTGGTTTCTCTTCCTTCTTCTTTGGGAATTCCCGATCTGGGCTGGTTCGTTGACCCTTTAGCATGTGACTGCCGCGGCCCGTTTATTGATTTGCGGCTCAGTCACTAGGAACCATCCATCACAGGGTTCGGTGTCAGGTACACGGTGGAGAGATATCATAACAATACAGATCCATTAGGACTGAAATAAATCTTTCTCTCCGTGAAGGAGCAATCGATGTCCGGAGAGCCCATGACTTTGACTCTCAAATATGCTTCTGAAGGAACTGACAACGCGGAGAACGCCATGGGGGACGAACACCCCCCCCGTGATTAATCGACTGGTCGACAATACATTTAAACAACTCCCCCTCCAAGTAATTAGATGATTAGTATGTGCTTAGGTTTGAAGTACTCTGAGGGGGGTATTAGACTAATAGTGAAATATAAGGAATATTTGAAATCACAGTACACTAGGATAATGCTCCAGGAGGACGAGGAAGACAGAGAAGTCGGGGTCAGTCAAACTCACAAATCAAATCAAGATTCCAGTTCTGTGGTAGCTGACCGGAATTGCAAACGATTGTAGTATATTTATTTGGCTTGATACATGCTCAATGCACAGTGTATTTATCTGTAGCTTTGCAAATCCTATCATGTGAAGTACCTCCATGTTGTGATTGGTTTAGCAGGACAGGAGACGTAGCCCCTCCTTCTGCATGACTGACGTATAGATTATTTTGCCGGGTTCTCTGCATTTAACCCATCCTACTGTAGTTGTAGTATGTGGGCAGTGACGGCCCACCTTTTGACGCCCGGGAAGAAGTCACTTGCCCGGCATACTTTCAGGACCAGGGATCAAAACTGCAACCTTCCGATCGCCAGATGACCTCTCTACCCACTGAGCCATGTTGTGTACGGGGAGTTGACGCACACAAAACGTAAAATACGTTTAGCCTGAAGTCTAACCCCTGTGTTCGTAGTCCACTGACGATGGTGTCAGAAAGATAATCACAAATATGAATCGGTTCAGTTAGATAAGAAATACAGTGACGTTGTGATTCCCTCAACCACAGTATTTAGGGTGATATCTTCGTTGTCGTTTGGAGGATGTGGGCCATGTTTTCTCCTCCGGACCCCTTGAATTTCTCGAAGCCATCAGACTGGCCTAACTTGAAGCAACGTTAGGCCGAGTATGGTACAGATGCTCAGCTAGCGGAGGAGGAAGACGAGCTACAAATCAGTCCTGTGATCTACGCCATGGGGCCAGAATCAGAACACGTGTACAAATCCTTTATCTTTGGGCAAGGATGCGACTCCGGTAAGTATGGCAACGTGTTGGACCATACTAAATTAAAGCTAATCGATGCTAAAAAGAAATAAATATGAGCAATTGGGACCTGGATCCGTGGTCATGTGACCTCTCATCGGCCAAACGAGTTGCATCGCCCCAGATGGTTTAGGAAACGCAGATTCGTATTTGGAGGGAGTAGCTAAACCAAAAAGGACAAATGGGTCGTTGCCTGGGGGACCAATAGTCTCCACATCTGCACGTCCTATTCTAGGCTTCTTCTATAGTAAGGCATCCTAGCTTCATACATTCACAACTGAAATGCGTGATATTTAGATGGCTGAAAACAAAGGATTTTGATGAACATTTTGAGCCAGGAATAAGGTCAGTTTTAGCAAGTCTTTTTTATTTGGTTTTGTTCTGTACTTACTAAAAAATGGACAAGTAAGAACACAGTGAGAAGATGTAGAGGTCTGCAACCTGATAGTTGATTGCTTTTTATTTCAAAGCAAGATGTTAAGTGTTACACGGCTGATGGGAAGATAGCGGGAGCAAAAATAAACGAGAGCCAATGCTGTTTATGAGGCTGGATGAAAAACACACCGTTTTTATTCCTGCTAAATCAACGAGAATATCCTGCCTGGTTCCCTGGTGAGACGCTGTGAAAGGCTGCAGTGTGCCTATGAGGCTGACTGTAGTGGCTCCCAGGGGCCTGTGAAGCAGATGATCACAGAAAGAGGAGGAGGACGAATATTTGCTCTACACACCTCCCGGTTCAAGCACACAACAACTTTTTGGACCGTGTTCTTATCATCTGTGTTGTTATCAGCCATCTTCCAGGGAAGAGAGAGGATGCTCACCCCACATTTTCAGAGTCAGATGTCCAGCGCACTGTGCTGTGAATTACAAATACGCTGGTTGTCGAACCCCAGCAGTGTGATATGGACATTGATTTGGACCATCCAAAATCAGATCGAGTGATACTTTAGGTAATGACTTCTGCTTTGGCTGATCTGTTGCCTCGGTTATGCACCCTTGGCCCGCATAAACACGCACGCACTTGCTTTGTAACCACCGAAATATGAGGGTTATGAAAATGAAATGCTCACAGCGATAAGGCTCAGCTTATTTCCTCACACTTCAAAGCACATTTGCTCTTTGGATAGTCACCTCCTTCAAATATTTGTCTGCCCCCGCCTCCCCCAGCAACCTCACCCTCTTCACCCTCTCCTCCACAGACTCACCCTCTCCAAATAGGAGTGTTATATGGACTCCTTGTTCAATCAGGAATCTGGAAAATATTTTGAATGTATACAGCGGTCATAGGAAGTCTGGTCATTGCGATACAGAATAAATATTTTGGCATAATTCACTTTCTGTAAGAGGCGATTCTCCAGCTTAAGCCCTACTTTAACTATTTTGAACGACGCAGGAGATTCTAGTGTTGCTGAGCCTCGGGTACAAAGTAGTCTATTTAAAGCCCTCTTGCTTCAAACCCTGAGAAATGCTTTGAAAAATGAATCAGCCTGCGTGGCTTTTGCAGACAGAACCAAACACAGATGAGTGAATATAAGGCTGAATTATTTGACCTTCATTGGCAGGATTTCTGGATTTATTAATGTGGGAAACCTCTGCTGCTCTTTCGACTTCCAACCTGGGTTTGTTTTTTGCCTAACAGGTCTGACAATGTGTTCTCAGCTTCAAACACGTGGAGCTTTTCCAGTGTTTAGTGGTTTTTCAGCTATACAGGAAAAAAAAGAGAGGCTGAACCATCAAACAGACTCGACCAGTCTACTGATAGAAGAATAGATGACAGGAAGTACCGTCTCCCTTCTGGGCCTCCCTGTAGTAGGTATGTAAAGGATGCTGTGGAGTAAAGCAGTACTCTACGTTAAGGGTCTAGAAGTGGTTATTTTGTGTTTTAGTAATGGTTAAAATTATTTTCTAATATAATAATCAGTAATGAGATGAAGTGTTAAGACACATTAATAAAAAGACTTGATATTTGATATGTTTGGAGTCCACATTCTATTAATTCAAGTTTTCAATTGTAGACATTCTTTAAGTGACCACGTGATTAGATTGAGCTAGTTTAACCAATACCTAATCTTAATCCTAGATTTAACCACTATTCAGACTTTAGCCCTAATTTTGATCACAGAAACTGTGTTTGCCTTGAGTGAGAATCCATTTTGGTGAGCTTGTGACCTTGTCATCCTCTTCGGTCACATGGGCTCTGAGAGAATGTCTATGGAGACTCAAATTGATAAAACATGGGCTTCCAACCTGCTGACCCCATGTCTTTTTATTAATACCTGGCGATGCTGGTAGGGCGGTCGTCTAGTATCGGAAGATGGGTGGTCCCTCCTTTGTTGCTTTCCCTGAGGTTTCTTCCTGTTTTTCTCCCTGCTGAAGGGGATTTTAAGGGAGTTGTTCATTATCTAATGTGAGGGTCTTAGGACAGGATGTTCTATTAGTGTAAACCCCACAGAGACTAATTTGTGATAATGGGCTATGCAAATAAAATTGACTTGACTTAATAATGGATGGCTCTCTCCATTCTTTGTCCTTGTGCGATTCTCCCCATCTGTCCAGTTCTCCTCTTTAAAGACAGATCTGAAGCCACAGAGGTCTACGGGGACCGAGTCCCTGTTCCTGAACTGATGCGATTAAAGAGCCCTGTCTGTTCAAATGCCTCGCACACACCGGAGCTCCTCGTGTTAATTGAATAATCGCAAAAGCAGCCAACTAAGGGTAGGCCCGGGATCGATGTGCTGGATCTTACTGGAGGTGTGGCATGGCTATGTGAAAGAGCTAATCTAGTTGGCTGTTGTGTTGGGATTACTCACATCGCCAATAAATCAATATTTGTGCTTAGGGGGTAGGGCAGTCATCTAATCATCAGCAGATTGGTAGTTTGTTCCCCGTTCTGTGCAGAAAGCATGTTGAGCAAGAGACACTGCAGCTCTCACTGCTCGAGCCTTGCATGGAATGTCGACCTGTCCAGGGTGTTTCCCCGCCCTCTGGCCAACGGGGGCTGGAATAGGCTCCAGCAGGACTCTACGACTTCGGATAAGTGGTTAACGATGGATGGATAGGCTCATGCTAATGTGTGAACATCAAGCCATTGCAGTGCAGCTCATCAGTCAGCCTCATGGTGCTTTCTGGGGTAATGATGCTCAGATTTGAGATGTGTCCATGGATGCAGAAATAGGAGGGATTTCTATGGAAAAGTTGGTGACTGAAGTCAGAGCTGGGTTTGATTTTGTGTTGGTGCTGATGGTGTGATGGAATGGTGGGTTTCTATGGCAGCTAAATTTCAGGCTGTTTCTGTAGAGGATTCATTACGAAAACAGGGAATTCCTTTTGTTAAAATATGCACATTTGTGTCTTATTGTGAACGTTTCCGTCCATGGTGACTTTGCTTCTGTCGCCTGTACACGTGGGAGTATAAAGGATGTTTCAGGCAGTCATTTCAATCTGCTTCAGTACATAGTGTCAGTGGTTTGGAATGGAGGTGACTGAGAAGAGGACATTTTTTGTCCTTTGAGCCAAGTCAAAAAAACCGAGACAGACTTATTAGCATCTGCACTACTTCATTGACTCTCAAGATGAAAAGTCTACCCTCTCTTCTAAAGTTGGGTCTCGCAAACTAAACACCCTTTACGAATGCCCATGCACATGAGAGGACATTCTCAGCGTCTTATCAAATCCACTTTGTAGTAGCTGAAGTGAGTGCTTGTTTGCTGGTGTGTCTTGGTGCATTTCTGCATCACTCTCCTTTTTCAAGTCCGTCCTCCCAACATGAGGAACATCGTGCACAGCAGTGCTTTAAAAAAAAAAAAAGTTGGACTTTAAAATTGTGTCACATTTTAAGAATGTTCTCAGTAAAAAAAAGTGCTGAGGGCCTGCTTAGGGTAATGGAGGGAAACTAAACTGGAATTTAATGTTGTGCTGTAAAATTCACTAGTTTCCCTTTTTTTAAAAGAGTTATCTAATAGAGTATGAAATCTAAAAGGCAGATATATTGTGGTTTGTTAGAGTAACGCCTACTGTCTGTGAGCTCTATTGAGCATACTTTTACATTGCTCATGAACAATGGAGAAAGTTCAGAAAAACTAACCCAGATGTACCTGTGCTACAGAGCTGACGTACTAAGTTGAACTGTATTTACACTTATAGTATATCTGGGGGTTTGAATCCACCTTAGGAAATCAGGAAGGGCATCTGGCATTAATCCCCAAAAATATATGAGACTAGAAATATACTATGTAAGAAAAAAAGCATCAACAAGCTTCAAACCATTCTGGTGTTACCAAGCTATTAGGAATTTCCTGTTTTTTATTTTTTTTGTAATTTGATACAAATCAATTTGTCACTCGAGTAATGGTAAATATTCATGTTGAAAATACAGACGTTTAAAATTTCCATGTAGCACAGCTCTATAGCATGGCTGCTGGTCTTAAATAGGTATAATTTCCAACTCTGATGATAGTTTTATTTTTCACAAGAACATGTATGTTTTACTTTTTTTGATTAGGAAAATGATTAAGGGAGAAGCCCTTAAAATGTCAAAGTTTTTTAAAAAAAAGTACTCGAAAGAAAAACACAAAAACCACACTGAATCCAAAACGAAGCAGAAAAAGTGCGGTGAACTCTCAAATAAACATCAGCTATGGTAAAACAAGTATAAAAATGACCTGTGCTTCAACGGACACGTGCATTAGAATATTGGCAAAAAGAGACACAGGCAGGAATGCCTTTAAGTTTAACAACAGCTTGGCAAAATTTAAGTGCCTTTTGAAAGTTAATGATGCGTACACAACCAGATTCTAAACTAGCATCTCCGGTCTAATGATTTGACATGCAGGCAAAAAATTAATATTGAAGCTTCATTAGGTGGGTGAAAACCAGTGAAACTATCAGGCGGATTCAGGTACAATGTCACCTGGATGATTTGTCAGAACTACTTTATGTAACATTTATGAGTAATCTACTTTGGAAATGATCAAAAGGGTGGGCAAACCTTTTTCTGTCCTTCCTTATGTGCTGTGGAATGCTGTCCTCTGGTGATGCTCCCTCACATTTTCTCACACTGAATAGCTAGACTCTCACATTAGACAAAAGTAATTCGAGCAATGTGGGAGGCTGTCATTAAATTTAGGAATCTACTCAGACAGCAGCAGTTCCAAGAGGTAATCTGTTGCACTGCGGGATGAGGGTTCTTCACTGCCCACACATAACAGCTTATGATAATTGCCCAGGGGTGCCTCACACAGGATCCTGAAAACAAACACATACACATTAATATGGCTCAATGGAGGCTAATGGATGGGAATATAGCTCCAGTTTATTTCACCTTCTTCACCCGTTCTACTAAACCCAAAATATGACATGAATAGCTTTTTGATAAGAATTATAAAGACGGTCTAGAATGCCAAAATTGGGTGCACAGAACACAAACACACACAGACAGTATTTATGGCTGACATGACGTGTTTTGCATCACTGAAATGTTACCCTGATTCAAATAAATATTTCTATTTCATTCATTTAGAGCAATCTAATCCATGTGTGGTCATGGTCATGTGACATTTCTGCCAGTGCACACACATAAAATAGTATTTTTGTACTGGTATTTTGAGTACATAATTTTGCTACACCATACTCCTTTAACTACCTGTGCTCATAACACTGGAAAGTGCATCATACAGAGAAAACATCATTAGCCAATGTACCAGTCACATATGTCATCTGTCTTGGGGTCGGGGTGCACTTGGACCCACTGACCAATGTACCACGTCTTCATTTTGCTTTCTCTGTAGCTCTCTGCTAGCATCTGAGGGACATGCTCCTCGTAACACAGGAAGTAGCTGAGTGGGGCACACAGATACACACATATCTAAACCATGAAAATGCACAACAAGTAAGGATGCAATGGAAGATCTGTGAAGTCACTTAAGTGAATATAATCATCAAATGGCTCCATTAGTATGCTTTACTGTTAAAAGTCGGATTGGAATATATAATTGTAATCAGGAGAATATTATTTGGGTTGTTTCTCCTATCTTCTATTCCTTTCAGTGCTCTTTCTCCCTCGGTAGTTCACTCAGTCTGACTCACTATTCTGTGTCAGTGAATTCTTCTTCTTTGTTCTGCTGTCCATTTGTCTGGTTTTGCTGGTTATCTTTGAGCCTCTCCACGTTCCATCGCATACGTTTGTACAGGCCAGTGTCTGCCTGAGCCAGGAAGGGTGCCGATTTGGAATAGCGGAACATAGCCAGCCTCACTCTGTCTACCTGACAACGTCCTATATAAAGTGGAGACACACTGTACACAAAGTGATAGAGAGGTGATGGACAACACTAACGGATAGTCGGGTAGAAAGTTGTCAGAGGGAAGCACAATATAAAAACTAAATAAATTGTTCCCTTATCAGTCCCACAAGGGGAAATTAGCAATGATCTGTATTTGACCCATTCCATTGTAGGAATAGTGAGCAGCCACCCTGTAGGGCCGTTAGGCATTCAGTGTCTTGCTCAAGGACAACTCGACATGCTTTCTGTAGGACCGAGGATCGATTCTGCAACGTTCCGATCACCAAACAACCACTGAGCTACCCTCGCCAAACATGGATTGAAGAAAGAGGATAGATAAGATTATTAGCCGGAGATATCCATTTTTACATGTCAAAACTAGTGCCCATGTTGAAGGGGTGGACATAGACTTAGATTGAGCGTAGAGGATTAAGGTTGAATGGCCTTCCTGGTGCCCTGGCTTGTCAGTTCCCGAAGCACATACTCTACTACTACTGAGCTGCTGCTACTGTAAGGATATTAATTCAAATATTCCTCTATTATCTACTATCACTATTACTACTATTTTTTTGGCAAATCCTGGATGTAACCATCCATCCACTTTGAACCCATCTGTCATTCCTAATGTACACATCACCACTGTCATACTGCCCTCATATATATCCTGCACCATTCTTGCATACCTCTCTGCCACTCTTGACTTCATATACTACCACACCTCCTCTCTCAGCACCCTGTCATATACTTTATCTGAATCCACAAAGACACGATGTGACTCCTTCTGACCTTTCCTGCATTACTCCATCAACATTCTCAAAGCAAACATGGCATCTGTGGTGCTCTTTAGTGGCATGACACCATACTGCTGTTCACTAATCATCACCTCTCCTCTTATCCTAGCTTCCAATATTCTTTCCCATGTCTTCATGCTGTGGCTGATCAACCTTATAACCCTGTAGTTGCTACAGCTCTGCAAATCTCCCTTATTCGGGAAAATGAAATGTGCCCTTGTTATAATTAATCAAAACTGAAAAAGTCTAAGATTTAGTGACAAGACTGAGAAGATAGCCAACACTATTAAGCCTGTTCTACATGGTAGAACTAGAGAAACCATATAGAAATATAAAAGCATGTATATATAGAGAGAGAGACGTGTTACTCCTGTTACTGAGTGTGTACGAATTACCTCTCAGGATCACTCTCGACAACAGACACGAGGTTGTAGTCGGCATAGGTCATTACCAGCTGCTCCAACCTGGCACACAGCTTCTGAGAAAAGCATAGGAGCTGTGGACACAAAAACACATGCACACAATATATAGTAAAAAAAAGAGTGGTCACCCCCTGAAAACTAACTATTCTTGGGTGACTTGTTCTGAAGAAACTTGTCTCTTCAAGAACTGACAAAGATACATTGGAAGTGTCTTTCTGAAGTGCCTGGAACAAGGTAACCAATAAATCTGTAATTTCAATGAGAGGTTTGTTTAATGTGTCATGATTCGTCCTTACATTGTGGAGGTGGACATGGGACTAAGAGTTTAATGGGATTAAGGCCAGATGCCTTTCCTGACACCCTACAGTATTTTCAAACCTGCTGTCTCTGGCTTGTCAGTTTCCGAAGCATGTGTTCTCACTGTACAGGTTAAATACTGGTCCAGTTTGGACACATGAAAAGTAATATTTTTACATTTTGAGTCTATTGACATGGTGACAATTTTGAAGATACTGCAAAGAAAAAATGTCAAATTGATCCTAGGAT
This sequence comes from Regalecus glesne, assembly GCA_900302585.1. Taxonomy (NCBI): domain Eukaryota; kingdom Metazoa; phylum Chordata; class Actinopteri; order Lampriformes; family Regalecidae; genus Regalecus; species Regalecus glesne. Next base: position 17,903 of record OMLC01042396.1, read on the forward strand.
AAAACTAGTAACACTGTAACTATTCGAAGTGGTTTTTTACATACAGATCACCTAAAGCATTGTAAACCATTATTTTCCTCAGCTGGGTTAAAGTGCTGATATGAGGCTGTTCTTAATCTAGAATTGAAATGGTAGAAAAGACATACTCTTGAGTGGATATAGAAGGGTGGAGGGGGGTATTGGGGCATGCTGTTTCGGGCTATGGATTCCAGGTATATGAAGAAAGGCTTGCTGGAATACAGTAAGTATTTCAACATGCTGGTCAACCACTCACTTTGATTGTCCTGCCTACAAAAACACACCAATGTGGAAATGCAGAAAAGACAAATATAACAAACATCAAATCAAAGAAAGTTTCGTCAAATGGGTGCAACGTATACTTTTTCTCCCAGAGCTCTAGCCATCATTCAAAAGTGATCACGTATATCTGGCACACTACTTAGATAAGTTTTGTCTGGATGTTAGCAAGGAGGCTTTAAGTTGATGAAAAACAAGACTTGAAGTTAATTGGATCATGTGCAGCAAGTCCAAGACAATAACAGTAAAATTTGAAGTTCTACTCACAAAATGGTTAAAATTATTAAAAATAATGTAAAATAATTCATTGATCCAGTCTCATAAATGAGACAAGCCAAATAAGAACAACATTAGCATATTGCAAAGCTTCAAACTCCTTTGCCCTGCCTGCAAAAAACACTCCAATGGAGGCATGGTGGTGGCCCAGTGGTTAACACTATTTCTCATACCATGTATCCTATCCATCAATACCATGAGAATATGTTTTGGTTATGTCAATCAGGGTTTTAATCTAAAAAAAAGTGTGTTCATCATTTGGATATTTTATAGCAAAGCTGCAACATCAACAGCTGAAGCAGGATGTCAACTACCAACTTGAAGCAGTGTATTACCAGTAAATAAGTTTTTCGTGTAAGCAATCTGCTTCATCAATCAGTAACTTCAGCCGCAGCTTGACGCGGCGCAGTGTCTCCTCCATCCCTTCGACCTCCTCCTCGTAGTGAAGGACGTTGTAGTCGAGGTCGACCGAAGTGAAAATGCCCTCTGGCTGCAAACCATACGGGGGTGGGGACGCACCATCGCCCGCCTCCATGGTCACTTACAGCTCTGACAAATGATATCGACGATAAATTAATTGATATTTACACAAAATACCAGTGTTATGAGCACATTCTATCTATCTATCTATCTATCTATCTATCTATCTATCTATCTATCTATCTATCTATCTATCTATCTATCTATCTATCTATCTATCTATCTATCTGTCTATATATATTTTTTTCTTGTAACATTATAAAATGCAGTCCGCAAGGAGAAATTGAGATGTCTCTGCAGTTTTGACCCAACCTATTGTATAAGAACAGTTAGCTGCCAACACGTCGAACGGGGAGCAACTAGGAGTTAAGTGTCTTGCTCAGGGACATCTCGGCATAGTCTCAGCAGGACCGGGTATCGATCCTACAACCTTGTCGATTACCAAAAGAAAGCTCTACCCACTGAGGTATACCGCCCCAACATGATAAATAACGCCTCGGATTCTATCTAGTCTGTAGGGTCTAAATACTCCATGTGTTATAAGTTGGATCGTTTGGCTGATTTTAGCGACATGGACTTGGACTTCAACTTGGACTTCAATTATACTATACTTTTCTGTGGAATTTAGCTATAGCCGAAATGTAGCTTGAACTATTTAACTGACAGTTACTGGCTAATCTGAATGACTTCTTGTAAGTAAACTCTTTGCTAGCTAAACTATGATACTCGTGAGAATATGGGGTAGTATAATTTACACAATGACCGAATAATTAGGAAACCTCACCGACTAGTGTGAAATATTTCGCGGCTTAAACAACTGGACATCCGCTGGTTGTTCTTTCGCTACACAACAATGCGTTTAGTTATATCAGAGTTAAACTAACACTGACTCACACGATTTGGTGGACCTTGTATAGCGTTGAAAAAGCCGAATGACCGAATCAAACACAAATAATGGCACTCAGTGGGTGTGAAAATTAATACTTTATAAAACAAAATCAACCGATGGGGGATTTAGTAGAAATCGTGACGTTGTAGTTTCTGACGGAACCTTTGAGCCCGAGACTCAAAGGAGGGCGCTAACGTATTTTCCCGTAACTCCTCCCTGCTCGCCATTGGTTCGGAGTCATGACTGGTTGATACAAGATGGTGACCTACGTAGATTTCTGAATTTTAAGGTCAAATACAAATTTCACAGTGGACATGTCAAGCCTGGACTCTGTGGTTTCTACAGGCTAGTGACTCTTTCAAAAAACGAGGATGTTGACATCCTTAATTGGCAGGAACAATAGTTTGAAAGGGGTGTTACAGACCATTTATGTTAAGGGTCGGGGGCTGAGAGTACATGTGGTCTTCTTACAATTCTGTGATTGTAAATATTCCTCAGTCCTCTGTTAAGTGTACTCATTACCACTGATTGTACAGTCAATGGCCAACTTTCATGTGAAACCGGCCATTTGTTGTTTGGCACGCAACTGCATTGTTTATAAGGGTGGGGATGCTGCAGTCAGCTCAGACTGATGATGTCACCTGTTCAAGTGATGAAACGTTTCTGAATATACCTCTGACCCAGTTGAACCGATTCACCTTTTGTGTGGTTCTGTTACCTTGATTATTGAGCATGCATCAGGACAGACCAGAAGCAAGTTTACCTTCATTCTTCATGGCAGATCAATCACCAAATGTGGTGACAGGTAAGACTTTGAGTCATATCATCACAAATCATTTATGTGATGATGGTGGTGTGTAGAGCCAATATTGCAAACTGTATGCACAAGCCAATATGCTGGCAAGCAAATGTCATATGTATGCATATGATTTTAAAACTTCTCTTTTTGGGGCCTACTGTACTCCACTCTATAAAGTCCATTTATAGTGCAGTTATAGAGAAGTAAAACTGAAAAGCCTGCAGGTAGCATATAATGATGCATTCAGAATTTTGCTCAAGCTTCCAGGATGGAAGTGGGAGACAAGTGGAAGTCATATGTTTGTGACTTAAAAATTTATCATTTTCATGCTGTGTTTAGACATTTTATGTACAAAATCATGTGCTGATTAATTGATTCAAACAATGCAATGATATTGGTTTTGACTGAGGCTACATAAAGTGACCCGATGTGTCCCTCTTATTTCAGGAAACATTGGAGCAAACGTCTGTATAGGTTGTAGACACTGTGGTTTTGTGAACTATTTTTAGTGATGTTTATGTTGTTGTCCTGTGTTGTATTTTTATTGTGTTCTAATATGAACCTACGTTTCTGAAAAAAAGTAATATTTGATTGATTGGTTTAGAAGAGGAGCTGGACGCCGCTATCGCGAGATCAGGCTACAGGAAGCGGAACACTTAAAAAGAGATGGCGCCAAGGAAAGGACGCGTATGAGGGCTAGGAAATTAAATGAGACAATCATATAAATATAAACGTCGGCTGCTGCTGGATTCCTCAACTTCATCTGTGATAATTCAAAATACAACGTGGCACCAGCTTTACGTGGACTCGCCTTTAGCGTACTGCAAGTGTTGACGTCGATGAACGCTGTATACTTATTTAGCCACTTACACTAGCAGCTAGCCAGTAGCGTTTCACGTAAACGTTGAGTCGACATAGCAAAGATGAACTTGGCTGTTTAAGCTATAGCAAGATGGAGATACTCAAGCGTCCTAGCCAAGGACCCACAACGTCGGTGATAATTGGAAAAAGCTAAACAACGGTTAATTCTAACGCCAACAGGAGTAACGGAGAAAAAAGACAAACAAAAGGTTGCACTTCAAACGGTAGCAGGAACGGATGCTATTGAAGTTTACAACAGCTTTCAACCGACAGACAGCAATATTTGAAAGTTCCGCTCCTGAGAAAACGAGACGTATTGAAGGAACATTTTTAACAGCAGAACACATTCACTGTGGAAATCATCATCAGATCGGTAGAACCAACAGGGCTGGACGACGAGGGATTGAGTGAAAACGTACAACGTTAATGAAACCGACAGTGTATTCAGAATTGACACTGGGGCCAAGACGATCATCATACCAGAAACTTCTACCGAGGCTGTGAAGGTAAAACCAATGATTAACACACACAAAATAATACTAAGAGATTATAGTGGGGAGTTAATCCCAAATATTGGGAAATGCTCAATGATGTTAAAAGATAATAACCAAACACATGCACTCGAATTTTTCATAGTTGTAAACGGAGAGGCGTCTATCTAACGACTAAAAGCCAGCAACCATTAAACTAGATAAAGAGTGGCATGGTATGGTAATCACATGAAAAAGTTTGTGGAACTCAAAAGTCTCATTGCACAGTCCCTTCCTTGTCCTTGGATTCTATGATAGGAAAGAGGTCTGTTTTACTTGTCAAGATTAGTCCCCATATGGTGAGTGTCGACAAGGATTTGGATGGAGTTTGGGGGATTAAGGTTGGATGCCCCTCCTGACTCCCTATAGTGAGTTCGAACCCGTTTCCTCTGGCTCGTCAGTTCCCAAAGGGCACACTCTACTATTGAACTACCATGGCCCTGTCCTTAGATTCTATAATGAAAAACACAAAATCAAAATAGCAGTGGACACCTCTAAAGCAGGCCTAGGGGCTGTATTATTACAGCATTACAGCAACTGGTGGTAACCAGTGCATGTGTGTCATGGGTTCACACTGAATCTGAATGCAACCACTCATGGATTGAGAAAGAGGCACTGGTATTCTCCTTTGCATGTCAGAATTTTCACGTGTTCATATATGGCAAAACATTGTGGGCTGGAACAGACCCTAAGCCACTCGTTACAATTGCAAAGAAAAGGTTAGCAAATAAATCAACCGAGACTCCAAAGATTGCTTCTGAGCACGCAAAGTACAAACCATGGACAGAATTACTTGTAGCAGATACTCTTGTCTTGACATCAGTGAACCAAATTGAATACATGAACAAAATTAAATGGTACACTTAATCAGGAATAGCTGTTCTGTTCTGTTTCTGAGGAATTGTGGAAAACAATAGCTCAGGCCACTTCTGATGATGATCTTGGGCATCTGTTGTCCCTCTTCTCTCTTGGATTGGTTAGTGTACTGTTTGGACATTTTCCTGCCTTTGACACATGTCCCATTATTTTAAACACACTTAACCAGGGGTTTTTTGATTATGGATTTGTTAAGCCTAAACATATTTCATTAGCACATGCATCACCTAATTTTTAGGTGCATAGCTCAAGAGGTAGGGTGGTCATCTAGTAATCAGATATTGGTGGTTTGATCCCTGACCCCTGCAGAAAGCATGTCAACATGTCGTTGAGAAAGACACTGAACCCCTATCTGCTTCTTGAGTGCCATGCGGCAGCTGCATTCACTGCTTCTATACAATAGGGTGGGTTAAATGCATAGGACAAATTCCACTCGCCTTGGTCATGTGGCAAATGAAACCATCTATTCAATCTATTCTATTCAATTCCCAGAATACAACTATACATCAGTCATGCTTCAGGAGGAGGTTGGGCCCTCTCCTCCTAAACCAATCATAATATGAACTTACTTCACATGACAGTTACAACAGAGTTCGTGGAAAATAGGATCCATGTTCTCACCGTTGAGGTTAACAGCCAATGCTCCATGCTCTTATAGTCTCACCCGGCAAATTTTCATTATGCAAAGCGACAAAAGAACTTCAGCACAACATGAATCTCTAGACCTCAAATATAAACTCGGTCGTGTCATGATAAGGTCCACACAATTATCGGGGGTCTCAGGCAGGTCCTTTAATTACATGATTGCACGCTTGTCTGCTCAATTACTGTGAGTGCTTTGTGACTGCAGGGACGCAGAAGTCATTGGTTTTGCAGGACATGGAGGGACATTTTATTTGTTTCACATCCCCGGTTGAATTAGTTGCTGTCAACCTCAGATTAAGCTTCTTCTAACTAATTCAGATTCCTGTTTCTTTTCTCACATTGACCATAGAGAGTATCGGTCACATAGTTGGATGCTGCCCAAGGAATGAAATTGTAATTCCTTCTTTATTGAATAACATGTGACCTCACTGATCCGATGTTACCAATTAGGTTGTATATCAGTTATTTATATCTGCGGGAGCGGCCTGCCAAAGACAAGTTCTGTCTCAACACTAACATTTTCCACTACCAAACAATGACTGTGATTACATGCAGTCAATAATCTGATTATGCTGAATAATCAAATCAAGGTGTTAACATGTGTTTGTCCTAATGCAACCTTCTTAATAGCCCAAGTTTACAGGACTTGCTGGGTTTTCAAATTATGACATGGGTAGATAGTGGGTGTGGCCTCTCTTCCAACATTTATGTTGAAGACTTTTCAGGATGTCTCTTTTTCTGTGTCTTAGCTCTTCCACGAACTTCAGCATAATAAGCTCCATTATATTGAGTATGAACATTATTGCAGTCTGACTTTAGAAATGTGGCTGTGTACTTCTGCCTGCTACGTTGCTCTTCCTCTATTGTTTACGGGTCACATTTTATATGCATTTTAAACCAATTCTCTGAAGACGAGGAGAGAACTGATGAAGACATCCATATGTAAAGCACATGAAATCAAATTAATACAGAAAAATCCAACTCTGTTAATCACATTACGTTAGCATCAATTTAGACCTTAATTTGATAATGATGGTTTGTTTAAGGCGTTTACATGCCTGTCGCTATAATCAAATTTATGAATAAAATTTAATTTTTTACTTGCATATAAACAAACTGATTCCAGTCATCTAAATAGAGCATGTTTAACACCCATCTGGATCCTATTTGTGTGTGCTTGTGCATGTATGTGTGCCAGGGTTTTCTATCAAAAACCCCAAACCACCTATGAATTTGGGACAAAAGCCATGTCCTAATTGGGGAAAAAGAGGACTTTTTGGGGGGTCAGTGGGTAAAGCTAATGTGAGGTTAAGGTTATCTATGTAGTTGATAAGAGCTGGTGAAAGAAAGCCGTCGTCTTCTTCCTTGATCTTGTTCCCTGTTTCTCAGGGGTTGTCACAGTAGATCTTGTCCATCTACATGACAATCTGGCAAAGTTTTACATCAGATGTCATTCCCAACACAACCACTAACCCTATGGAGCTTGGGAATGAAAGTAATGTCCCCAAAAGTGACCTTAATGTGTGCGTGTTTGAGTGATGATCACTCAAACGAAATTAGTTTGAGATGGAACCAGTGAGTGAGATTAAAATGAGATTTACCACATTAAATCACCAATCGTGACAGTCGTGATAATGGTGACATAAAATGGACCTTTTAGTCACCAGTTGATCCACTAGAAACATGTTTTTTTAGTTCAGCCTCATTTTCTGCCACCAACAAGTGCATTGAGACAGCTCATCGCCCGGGGTATCCTGGCTCTGATTAGAACACTTGTGAAAGATGATTAAGTGTTTGTCTCATGTCTATACAGCTTGTTTGACCAGATGTCTTCTACTGATAGTCTACACAGAGAAGGAGAACTGGTATTGCGAGGCTCATTCTCAGCAAGCCGTGACCTGGCTGTACAACAGCCAGCCAATATGACTAATGCTGTTTTAGACTCCCCTTTAAACCTCACTAACCTATCAGACAACTGGTGTTTAACCTTCATGTTCACTTAATAGCAATGGAAGTGCTGGTTGCCTGTCACATTGAACCCGGGCTGGGTGATGTTGACAAAATCACACATATAGTGTTTTTTAGCTGATACCTCAACATGTGACGGTATTTAGGGGACTGTTTGTGCTTTCATTAAATATTTTTACTCAAAAAGATGTATATAAATCATACTATAGTAGATTATATTGATACATTGCTCAGCTATACATTGGCCTATGGCACCTAGTATTTTATAGCAATGTAATTGTTCCACTTATACACTCCATCTAAGACCGTGTCCACCCCAAAATGCGAGGACTATTCATGACATGTAAAAATTGACCTCTCACAATTGTGAAATTTATTAGAAAATATCCAAGAGATTTTATTTGCATCCCACTATTAATATCAGCAACATTTGTGCTTAATAGTTGTTACTTAAAAAGGGAAATTTTGATGGGACATCAGACCTCATGACTGTGGTTAATCAAGAATTGTGAATTTTAGTAAAGCTAAACAGTGAATTTGACCTTTAAAAGAAAACAAAAAGCAACTTGTGTTGCTTCCATCGTGGGCAGGGTTTCATTCTCAGTCGATGATGACTGTGCATGAGCAAGGTCAGGGACTACACTATACACTACATCCCCTGCTTCTCTTGGAGACTAGCATAGTCACCCCTCCTCTTTTCTTTTTTTCTCCCTCCTCAGCTTTTCAGTTCTCCCCTGTTTATAAGGGAGGCGTGTGAGCAGGGGAGAGGAAGGGGATGGGAGCTGAAGCTAGGGGAGTGGACCTCAGAGGACAGGCTAAGCACACATTCACCCGCGTACACACAGACAAATACACACATACACATGCTCAGTCAGCGTAAGTGACACACAAGTGCTGGATCCAGTCCGTGCTGAGTTGACTGACTTGTATATCTCCATTAGCAAGCATGCCGCAGAGAAAGAGGAGTTTCACTTTTGGAGCCTATGGAGGGTAAGATGGAATAACATTTTGATTCACTGAGCTTTTAATCTGCTACACAGCATGATGTGTGTGTGTGTGTGTGTATTTTATATTGGTATGTCTTGTACAGAGGCACTGAGTGGAGGAATATCATATGCCTTAGAACAGTATTACATATATTTAGGGCTTGAAGAGAGGTGGTAAAACAACACTGTCATTGATCTCAGTGTGTTGATGAAACATGTTGAGTCATCTGTTTCTGGTATAC
>OMLC01042397.1:0-17264 GCA_900302585.1 Regalecus glesne
GGATCTTAGGAGGGGAGGCAAGGGGGCGCTCTGCCAACTGGGTCTGCAGTTTAATTAACTCTAAAGCAGGCAAACTGTGGATCGCTCCATCGCCTTGCATATCAACAACCTGGGCGCTTTCTAAGCACCTTAGCAGACAAGCCCTCCTTTGTCAGTCAGAAGCAACTATTCAGCAGAGGCTGGGGTAACCGTCCCCCCCTCCCCGCTCTGTCTCTCGCTCCCTTCTCTCTGATGTGATGGGCATATAGAGCTCTCTCCTCATAAACATGTGAATGGTGGCTGTACTTGTTGGTTGTGAAGAGCAACGTTCCAATCAAGAGCTTCAGCTCCCTGATCACCGTTTCCTCTTTCAGTACTGAGGCCCATTCAACTTTTGGTTCAATATGGCAACAACTTTTCTGAGACGAGACGTTTTTTTTAATTCAGTTGTCAGACCGCCTGACGTGCTCATAGCATAAACCATGCTGCATGCAATCAATGTAATCGAGAGGAGGGAGGGAGGGGAAAACTCATTCTAAAAACGGTGACAAGACAACTTGAACCAAGCTGGCCATATGCTGACGTCAATGGACGGGAGGTGGATTTGAGTGCTTGCAGGAATAGCAGGTTATTTCTGGTCTCTTTAGAAGGTCAAAGCTGTGCCTTCTCAGACAGAACCTTTAAGAGGATGGGTAGGTAGTGTTCCCCCATACTGTGTTCCACCAGTCTGGGCTCTGCTTACCACTGACCTCTAGTGGCATGAGATGGTACTCACCAAGCCTGTCTGAGCAGGAATGTAGGTTAAAGTCAAGTCAAGTCCCATTTTTACAATTCACTATTAGCCCCCAGGTTGTGGAGGTGGAGACGGACTTAGATGGAGCTTGGGGGATTAAGGTCGGATGCCCTGCTGCTTGATGCCCATGGTGAGTTTGAACCTGCAACATCTGGCTCATCTGTTACCTTAGCCCACATTCTACTGCTAAGCTACCACTGCCCTTAAAGCTGAAATCTTTCAGAATAACTTTTGCCATTCAAGTGTAAAAAGAGATGGTGGTCTGAGGGCCACAGGTGCATGACTAGAAATTAGTACTTTGGGAACTAATGGCTGCATAGCTCAATCTTACATGACTGCAGAGCATACAAGTTGGTTAGCATACAAAAACTGTGTGTCGTAATAGGTTCTGTTATTTCATAATATCTTGTACTTTCAGATATAGAACTTTGGGTGAATGCAAGCCTTCCCTCTGCTGTGGTCTTTGTGTTTTACAGTGGTTTCTAAGCCTGAAAGATGTATAGAACCTCCTACTACTTGCCTTGCGGTTGGGCTGAAACAGTAAGAGTTGTCCATTTCTGCACTGTTTATTATGGTGCATGTGTTGAGCGTGACCATGCAGACGTCAGACCGAGGTCAGACCAGATATAGTCAACTCAGATCCCACCATGATGCATGATGGGAACAAGCTGACTTATTAAATTTGGACCAGCTGGCCTCTATAGGTTGGTGCTGGACGACCTTGACAGATTGGCTGGCTGACTTCTAGCTTGACGACCGACTTGCTGACCCATCACCACTGACTTTTTCTCTAGTCTGACTCTTAGGTTGTCTGATGTAGAGACTTTTTCTTTTTGCCCTCCTGGTTCGTTGCTTCCGAGGCCCTTCAAACTGACTGGATGTTTGTCTCAAGCCGACTGCATGTGGGCTGAACTCTCCTTTAACACTGGCCTGTCTTGCTCTTTTATATTTCATTAGCCCATCAACTCCTTGACAGCGCCGCTGTCACACTGCATCTCTCTCATAGACATCTGCAGTAACAAAGACACCTTTATTGCCCAACGGAGCACAAGGCACCGATGCACCGACTGGGATGCACGTGCTGAGAGCGCAAATAGCTACTACCCACATGCACAACCACACACTGATATGGTGAAATTACATATCAACCATTAACACATTCGCAGATACAGGCTTGCATAACAAGACATCTCTGTATATGCAAACACTACACCAGAGGAATGTGACTTTTTTTTTTTGAGAAGTGAGAAGAGACAAGATGAAACTTCTTCATAAGCATATGGAAAGAAGACTCTACCCCCATGAATCATGCATATCTAATAGAGCCCTCTTCCACATGATTGATGCGCTCCATATTTTCTCTCATACCCAATAAGACAAAATGTATTTTACAGATATTCAAATGAGACACAGTCTGGATCCCGTCTTCAGAGTGCATTACATGACCCTGATCACTTTTGCTTTCTTAGACTCCTTTTTAGGGGCTGCAGTGGCTCAAAGGTAGAACATGCACCTTGGGAACTAACAGGTCAGAGGCTGCGGTGCGGGTTCAAACCCACCAAAGGGGGTCAGAAAGGGCATCCGGCCTCAAACTCTTAAGCCAGCCCTGAGATGGAATGGCAACCTGTCCTGGGTGTTTGTCCACCTTCTGCCCATGAGTGCTGGGATAAGCTCGAGCAGTCCCATGACCCGACTTTGGATAAATGGTTGACGATGGATGATTGGATGTATGGATGGATACTCCGTTGTATTTTGAATCCGAGTGACGGAAGTCGTCCCGTCTTTCTGTTTTAAGGCCAATATATTGACATTATAAGTCAAATAGATTTTGAGATCAACCTCGGTTAATACGGTTTGATCGTCCAACTGAAATAAAACCTGAAGTGAGCTAGTGGACTGGGAGATCGATGCGACAGAAATGAGCCTTTGTCATCATCACAGCGGCCTGTCTTTATCAAGGCTGTTTAGGGCCCCGATGACCAAGCGAGCTGGAATTAAATCAAAAAGACTGAGCTGGTAGCCTCAACCAGTCGTTTTTCTCCAGAGTGCCGAGGTTCATTATATTGAGAATCAGAGAAGATTTAACTCACAAATCCTCAAAGGCAGTCAGTTTCTCCACAAGCACTCAGAGTTGGGTGTGCACATGTGCGTACAACTGTTTGCACACATGCACAGGTGGTTGACCGTGCTTAGTGAGCACATGCAGATCTCGTTAGCTTGCAGATATCTCATCATCTTATTTCATTCAAGAAGCCTGTTGTCTCCGTTACCTCGTGCAGCGCTCTGTAATGCTACTCCTGTCAGAATCTGATTATTTGCCATGTGGGTTTTCATGTACATGGAATTTGACTTCAGTTTCATGGTTCTCACGGGTAACTCGCATAGAATGACAAAACAACAACCTTCGGATACACACACAAATAATGAGCGTACAGGTGAAAGTAAGGGGTGCTAAAACGCCATGGTTTTTGCCGCCATGCATACTGACATTCTACTTCCTATTGCTTTTCAGGGTTTTTTGGAGCCTTTGTTGGATCTGATAAAGACACATGGCAAAGTGTGTGGGTAAGTCAATGAGACCCTTTAAAAAAAAGTTTCCTCTATTGAAACTTAGAGATTGTTTTCAGCATTTCCATATGACGGCACTAAATGCTAAGTGAGAAAAACAGTATGCATTGTCTCTATGCATACTGTTGTATGTTTATGTATACACATCATCTCATCATCAACCACTTGCTTATCTGAAGTCAGGTCACGTATCTGCTGATACCCATCTCAGCGCTCAGAAGGCGGGAAACACCCTGAACAGGTCGTCAGTCCATCCTAGGGCTGACATGGGGGAATTAAGGACGGATGCCCTTCCTGTTGCCCCATGGAAAATTTTAACCCACACCCTCTGGCTCATTAGTTCCTGTAGCTCGTGCTCTACCCGAGCCACTGCAGCCCCGTTTTTGCATAAATGAAAAGTGTTTATGCATGGTGAATAATCCAAGTAAGGAAATCCGATGGAACTGATGAGGTCCCTGAGATGAGTGATAAAACATTTCGGTAAAGGTCGTGTCCAGATGAGCTGAGTCAGGCTTCTGTGATACAGTATGCATTGCAGCATGGAGAAATAATACCTGAAGGCAGGACCATAATTTCAATAAAAAAACAATCTACCAAAACACTGCTGTTCCATGATATTATAGTTAAATCACATGAAAGAGGCACTGAACCAAAGGATGCACGCAGCCCATTTGTACCACATGTATAATATAACATAATATAATATAACATCATACAACATGATATGTATATTTGTACGGTTCAACCCCAGATTTTGCTGAGGTTTTCATTGACACTGACAAAAGAGGACAGGCTTAGGAGTGAGTATATCAGAGGGACAGCTCAAGTTGGATGGTTTGGAGACAAAGGAAGAGAGGTGAGACTGAGATGGTTTGGACATATGCGGAGGAGAGATGATGGTATACTGGGAGAAGGATTTGTGTCCCACCACGTAACTTGGTAAATGTGATGCATTCATTGCAAAGCTCTTTGAGTGCTCATCAAAATAGAAAAGCACATGTACACAAGCATAAGTACATTTACATTCCAAGGATGCTGAATATGAAGCTGCCAGGCAAGAGGAGAAGAGGAAGACCAAAGAGGACGTTTATGATGTGGAGGGAGGACATGCAGGTGGGACAGAGGAAGATGCAGAGGGCAGTATGAGATGGAGATGATTAACTGTGGTGACACCAAACAAGGGCAGCCAAAAGTAGTAGTACTACTAGTAGTGCTGTTCAACCACTTTATAACCGCTGTAAGAATGTGTCCAAGAATGAAAGGTGCCTTAATTTATTCACTCCCAAGGCTGCCCATGCGGAGAAAAAAGGTAGCCTCTGATTGAGCAGCTACCGCATTTATCAAGGAAAAGGGCCAGGGCCAGCAACACAGGTAGCCAATCAGAGATGAGAACTATTAGAAGCACCCTGGTGGGAGTATTGAAGTGTTTCACCTTCCAGTGCTTTGCCTGGACAGCCAGAGGAGGAGGGACGGAAGTGTGCTTATGAAAGGCACATTTTCTTTCTTAAGAGTACATCAAAGAGACTGAGATTCCTAGCTTCCTTCCTTCTGCCTTCTGCTGAGGTAGAAGAAAGAAAAGGGAAAGAAAAGCCAGGATGGGCAAAATAAGCCCAGCAAATCAGGTTTGCCATGGCTGGATTTGGTAGCAACTCCAGACAAACCAAGTCAGAATTGAGGGATGTGTGCCAAAAGACACTGCTACAGCTTTCAGTATGATCAAGTTGAGCATGGGTTTTCCTTTTCACCACTTACAGAGGCTGTAGTTGGATGTTGCATACATGAGTTGGTTAACCAAGTAAATTAAGGACATTCAGGTTAGGTTTAAGATAATGGAAGGCATCTCAAATGCAGAAAGACACCTTGCTCATCGGACACACACGTTGTCAAAAGCGTATAAATGACACTATAGGATGAGAATGTACTCGTTGGTAGGACCGTCGGCTGGATCAAGGCAGAGACATGACATACAGTGGCTCGCCTGAGAGGAGGTGCACTGCGACAGACATGGTCCTAAACACAGACAAACTCTGTTAATGATTCTAATGGCTTTCTCCAGGCGTCAAATCCCTCTGGAAACCCTCAGTTCAATTTGTCGCAGTAAACTTCGCACCGTCTGTGGCCTTCATACTCACAGCGTCCACTGAAACCGAGAAACTTCTACTTTCAATTGACTGGCCTTAAGAGTTAGGTCGAGAGCCACAACTGTGCATGTGTTTAGAAGACGAAGCTTTATCTATTTGTTATTTTACAGACATAAAATCAAATGTGTTCCCTGCGTTTAACCCATCCTATTGTATATGAGCAGTGAGCAGCCCCAGTGTCTACAGAGCAGTTAGGGGTTCAGTATCTTGCTCAATTACACTGACACAATTTTTGCGGGGGCCAGGGATCGAACCACCAATCCTCTGATTTGGACCACCCTACCTCCAGAGCTACGCCACCTCTATGTCTGTGTGTGCATACATTCTTGTTCAGCTATATTTGTGAGAACCATGTAATTTTCAAAACGTAAGAGTGGGGACATTTCTGCCAATGTGTGTGTGGGTGTGTGTGAGTGTGTGTGTGTTAGCAGTGGTGTTTTTTGGGGGGGATGCAGTGATCGCAGTAGGAGAAAGCGGTGCGACCGCAGGTGGTCATTGATAAACATCACTGTCTAAACCAGTACTGACAGGCTCACTGCTGTCTTGTACTAGTGTTACAGGAGAGCAGTGAGCCCTTGCCCGAGGCTCAACACCGGCCTGGCCACTGAAGGCCGGTGTTGAGTGTCGTCAAGACCTCTCCTAGACCTATCTGGCGATTAGTAGGCTGCTTTATCTTGGCTGTGAAGAAGTGGCTTTCAGACTCCATTTTTTTCCAGATTAATTGTTTCTCTGGTACGCCTCGGAGATCTTTATTCAATTATCACCACTATAAAAAAGGGCATAATTACCTTCAAATTGCAATTTCTTTTTTAATCCCAACTTCCATCAGAAATTGATTGTCATTAAAAGCGACACTTAACAAGGTGAATCTCCTGTAAAGAGAATGATTCCCAACCTTCCATCCTTTCTTAATCTCCTTTTCAAATGTAAATGTGTACTTTACAGCTGAGGTAAATGTACAAATGGAAATTCCTAATCTCGTACTTAAAGCATCATACCATTGGTAATGCACTGCATGACCTCCAACTAGCCACCCATCGTCAACTGCTTATTTGAAGTCGAAAAACCCTTTCACATTGATTTAGGAAAGTAATAAATATCCCTTCCTTGGCCCACTGTTGGTAGATAACACCAGCCATAGCCACTCCTAAGTAATGTTAAGTTTAGTTGATGGGTTTTCCCTCTCGTCTCCAGCTGTCTAATAGGTAGTGTTGGCACTTGACATCACTCCTCCAGACCAGCCACAATAACCTGTGTGTGCTTGACTGGCAGTTATTTACTCATGTTTACGCTACAGACTCCTGTCTTTCTACGTCTGTATGTGTGTGTGTATCACATGTGCAGCACGCCTCTGTGTGTGATGTCTAATCTCTGGTTTGTTATGTCTCAGGTACTATATGGGTCGGACCCCGGTGGTGGTGATAGCAGACCCTGACATGCTCAGACAGATTATGGTTAAGGAGTTCAGCAGGTTTCCCAACAGAGTGGTAAGCAATGCAACACCACACTTGTACAGGTACACACACACAAAAGCATATGCCAGAGTAAAACTGGTATTTGACGTATACCATGATAAGCATTGTGAGAGGCCCATTTCATGTGTCCGCATGTTGTGGGCATGGCCATGGACTTAGATTGAGCCGGGGGAATAAGACCAGATGCCTTTTCTGATTTCCTGCGGTAGGCTCAAACCTACATCAGGCTCATCAGCCCTCAGCTGATTCAATTCTCATCTATTTATTCAAATGGTGTCATTTCGTCATCAAAAATAAGCTTGAGAAACAGAGATGTAATTCAAGTGCTAAAGGTAGTCCTTGCTAACAGAACAATCGATTCCAAAACTAGACTAATCCGGTTTTCCGTCATTCGCTTTAATGCAAATCTCTCAGAGAAATCTGTTCTCCATTTCAGACCAAAGAGCAGGAAATTACAAAATGGAGGAAAATACAAATTATGAGATGAAGCACGACACTATCTACATGCAACAACACAGCACTGCAGAGGACAACATGGTACAAATCATGGGAGAGTCGTGTAGTAAACCTGGCAATTCTAGATGGGCCACAGAAATGGAAAGGGCAGCAGCACAGAACAAAAGTCAACAGTGGAGGAGCCAACCAGGGTCTATCAGAGATAAACAGTAGAGCTAGTAGGTGTCCTGAGGCATCACAGTCACAACTCATAATAGGCCGACACATGCATCAAGAAAGAGGTCATGGGGTCACCATCACCTTGATCATCTTTCAAATTGGCCTGGCTCTGTACAAGGCCCATGAAATGTCACAAGGAGATAGTACAGGAAAATCAATGGAAACATGGCTCTGATGCTTTGTTTTCAATTCTCTCTCTCGCTCTCTCCTCATCCTAACTACCTGCCTGTCCCTAATGCCTACATTATCCTCATCTTAAAGTAGGATTGGTGAGATTCGATCCCCGTCCCCTGCAAAAAACGTACTGAAGTATCCATAAGCAAGAAAATGAACCCCTTTAAGCGGTTGACGATGGATGGACCCCATACCCTAGTCCTGATCCTAAAACGGACCCTTGAATAGACTAGGTTTGGTAAAAAAGGCTCCACTAAGCACAAAGGTTCTCACTAGACAACACACACACGCACACAAGCACACACACACACTTGATGGTAATCCATTGATGATGACATCCCTCTTCACCAAGGATGTAACACCATGATCAGAGGCAGTGACATACGCAATAAGGTATTTAGAGTGCCACAGGGGGTGCACAGGCCTCAGTCACAGTGGTTTTCTAATCTAGGGACCACTCAAAACACTCTACAATCTATGCCTCACAATCACCCGAGCATGGGGAATTAAGGCCAGATGGCCTTCCTGACACCCTGTGGTGGATTTGAAGCCACGACACTTTACTTCATTTCCTGAGACGTGCCCTCTACTGCTGAGCTACCATGGCATCCCTGTCTTTTGCTATGACAGGTTGATCCTGGTCGCAAGGGCATGTACCCAGGAAGACCAGTCACCCATCATGACTGCAGAAGGCTGCCGGAGACTCCAGAGTATGGAATAACCGTGTGCCGCCACACACAGACATGTGACACAGACTTCCTTGGACATTTTGTCTCCGTTTTACACATGCTTTCAAAATTGGCTTTCTCTTGGCTAATTCAGTGTTGTTTCTCTGTGCATGTTTGGAATTACAGATTTAAGAGCTTGTACACCACAGGTGCAATGGTTCATATTTGGCGGTTTCCTATGTATTGGCTTCATGACATCGTCAAATTAATTTTGTGAAGCCAAGCAATGGTCTTGCCTGTGGAGAACAGTCTCCAGCATCTCAAGCAGGCAGCAGCAGGAAGCCCATAAAAGACTCATTACAAAATCCCCCACTGGCCATTGTTCCCACTGACGCTGTAAGGCAAATGCCATTCATTGATTTAGTGAAGTCGAATGAAATACAACTACAGTATGCTTCCACAAAAATGTGTAAGTCATGATTTACTGAAGCAGTTTAGCTGAGCTCCAATACAACTAAGGAATATAGAGTGAGAACTTAAATATAGAGATGTACGAGTGTTGGTTTGGCTTGTTTCTCTATTTCTTATGAAGTACAAGTCCATGTGATAAGAACTACTATTGTCAGCAGCAGCACACAGAGATTGAACCTGCCAGCACATCAGAAGCCCTCAGATTGTCATTTAGGAGTAGATGCAAAGTGCTCTTTCTTAATACTTAAGAGAGAAGCAACTGTGTGAAAAGGATTTATATTGACAAACTTTACCAAAGTAGACAATAGGGTGGGGTTGGGAAGCGTAGGCTCAAGCCTCCGTATCGGCAAGTACGCATCGCGCCTTAAAATCCCGTAAACATAAGACGCCATATCCCCATTACGCCCAGTGATTAAAGAACCTGCACTCCAACCTCTCTCTTCAGACAAAGGACCACTAGATAATCATCCTTACTTCATCCAAAAGTAGGCTGAATGCCTTCTCCACATGGTGAAGAACACAAGAGAGCGCAAAGAGCATAAAATTTACAAAAAGCGTATAACAATGAACATTAAGGTCGTCAGGTAGCAATGCTTTATATTCCTCTAGAGTTCTCTACTGCTGTTGTGTTTCTGCCTCAGAGGCCCCAGGGGTCTCAGAGGATTGAGGACGATGATCAAACTCACCGGACTGGACAGGAATAAAACAACTGGACAGGCTCTCTGGCTCTTCCATCTACTGTCAAGATGATTTCGCCAGCTGGCTTGGTGGGCCAGTGGAATGAAATAATGATCCAGGGAATTGACAGTGGGTTGGATGGGGAGGGGGCCGCTGCAGCTGCTGCTTGTAGCAGTGCTCAGGGCAACTGGTGTGGATATGGATGGATTTTTTTTGCCCTATATATTACACATACTGAATTCCCAATAAAATGAAAACAATATAACTGGGGGGGTCTTTTGTGTGTGTGTATGTGTGTGTGTGTGTGTGTGTGTCTGTGTAGATGCGAGTTTTCATACATGATGCACAGAATAGATTTCTGCCCTTCAGCAGTGCCAATATGAGAACACCTGTGGTATAACAAATGGTGATAGATTATTTTGTGCATGTCCTCTCCTGTCTGATCCATCCAGGTCTTTCGCAGTGCCACCAAACCATTGACCGACAGTCTGCTGATGCTGAAAGACGAGGCTTGGAAGAGAGTACGGAGCATCATCTCCCCATTCCTCAGCACAGCCAAATTGAAAGTGGTGAGCATGACCTCTGAATTCTCCCTGCCCCTTTCACCGACTCCCTCTTTTGCTCCTCTATCCCCAACATACGTCTCCTTTCACCTCCTCACATTCTGTCCCTTAGTTCTTTGCCACCTGACTATCTTTTCTTCTTCTTGAATCTGCAGAGCTGAATGATACATAAATATAATATCTATAGCAGGACATGAGACCAGATGTCTTTTGGTTATGGTAATATCACTTAACTGTTGTCATTTCCTGATCTTAAAGGGTGCATTACAGTAAACTGATAAGATTTACCGAACTTGTTGGGCCAGTGGTTTAATAACTATGAGTCAAGACCCACAAGTGGCTCATAGCAGATGTAATCAATGTCAGGCATCCACTGAAAGATATCACCAACCCTTACTTCCTGTATCTCTGCCTCATCCTTTATCATCTAGTCTTCTCCCCTAGCTTTTATTTCTCCCCCATAAATCCTTCTCTCCTTTACATTCAAGCTGGCCAATTATCATCACTTAAAATGCTCTTCATGTGCGTCTCTAATCTGCATCAGATACACGGGGACCATGAATATTCATCCATCATCTTTAACAATGAGCTTTTCACATGCACATCCACGTCCAACTGTGTCATGCGTTTATCTTGCATATCCATTTATGACCCGCAGCTGTTGTTTCTCTCTGCCATCTATTCAAACCCCACACTATGTACAAGGACTGTCCCTCGATATGAAGACAAAAGGTTGTCTTCAGTCGTACAGATTAAGATACAGTTAGACATCGCCCCTCATTCTCATCCTCTTTCTGCATACGGAGACTTGGACAGAAACTGAGAAGAGACCAACGATGCAGAAGCTTTAAATGGTGTCAGGGGAGCCCAAAGTGCGACCTAGCAGGTTTCGCTGGTTGTAATTGTAAAGAAAATGAAATCTCCTCTCCATAGAGGGTTCCCGGGTTATTTCATTTAATTCACATCCGATAAAGTTATACTCGAATGACGCACAAAGGCCTGACTCCTGTGTATGGTGTGACGCCACAAGTACAATTACAATTTGACAAACACGGGGCTGGTTTACAGATGAGAAACTAATGGTGGCCATCTGTTGGACCTCTGTGATTCATAAATGTGTTTTTGCAGGTTAGGGATTCAGGCTCCACTCATGTTACTAACCTTTCAAATGGTTCTCCCACATCGACACAATACAAAGGCAGGCTGCTGGCAATATGGTTAATGTGAACATGTTACTTAACATGTGCTTTTATTGAGGCTCTTTTCCAGACTGATGCAGCAATGTAATGAATGGTACAGCACAGTCTAAGATTTAGATTTGAGACTCCTGATAATACTGCTACTACAACATAAATGTCATGAGTTGGAAGTAAGTTGTGCTTTTCTCTCCACTGTGACTAATAAGGATTACTTAAACCGCAATGTCCAAGTACCAAGTCGTGGGCTTGGATGAGCACAGAAGCCTATGATTACTCATGAGAAAGGAGGTCAGGGAGTGGAAGTAAGAGGGAGAGAAGGACAAGGGGGCTCATTTAGATGATTTGTTATCTATAATTAATGTTCTGATAGGATGCTACCAAGACAGCCTCAGTCACTGCTTTCAATGCCCAACTTCCAATGTCCACTCAAGGACTGAGAGTGAGGACTGGGCCCTTAAAGACTTAACTGACATCACCTGTGAGCTTGGCTCTAATGTGCGAGTGTGAGCCAAGGCCTGAGATGGTATAAAAAGAAGAAATGAGACACTTTATTATGCAGAAACTGCAGGATGTCATTACCAATAGCTGCTGAACCCTCTACTACACAGGGTAACCCTCAGGCAACAAAAAGTTTTCCTAAGCACCATGTCCAGTGCATGTTTCTTTGAAACAACTGCAACTGATCAAAAACGTAAGAACAGTCCAATGAGATGTTGGAATCACCATCAAGCATCAGTTGAAGGAAATACTCATTTTCTGACACATGGTCATGGGAGCACAAGTTGCGAAAGAAGTTGAGATTATTTGCTTCAGTGATCTTATTTAATATCACATGAACTCTTTTTTAAAGTGCTTGTCAAATAACGTGACGAGGAGGGAAGATGCAGGGTTCTTGTGAACACCCAAGGTGATTTGCAAGACGTTTAATGTAGTGAATCAGGAAGACTCAATCAAGGCTGGAGCGAGTTGTTGGGGGAGAACAGCCGGAAAAGACATCCAGATGTGCGGCCAAAGTGAGAGCTTAAGCAGTCTGAAGCCTTAGAACAGACGTTCAGCGGTGCGAGGCCATTTTTCAGTGTGTGTGTCCCTGCTAACAGATGTTGTGCATCCCTGTGATCACTTACCAGAAACTCTGCAGCTTCTCAGTGCCTCGTCTTTCATGGATACGTTCAACTCAGCTGGTCTGATATGCAACCAGAGTAGTTATCCCATTGATCCCATGATGTGATCTAAATTGAAGCAAGTTTACAAAAATTGAATCAGTTCATTTGGGAAAAAAATTATCAATTAATTCATTTATTTAACTGAATCAGCTTTTATGTCCTTACCTGGATTATTGAGCGGGAATACAGACATTGACGCAAGCTAGCAACGAGACTACTTTGCATATTGTTGACGGACGCTTGCATCAGTTTCAGGTGGACTCGTTTTCACCTTACATGGGTTGATAGTTGATATCATTGCAGTTTCACAACCACCATAAATATTAACTTTGTCAGTTGGCTTTTTGCCCCCTTTGGAAATCGGCTAGTGACTTATTTCACTCGTCAGCCTCGTTAGCAAGAGTAATATCGTCACCTAGCAAGGGTGTCGTCGTTAGCTCAGTCATCGTTAGCCTAGCATCAACAGGTGTGAACGGAAATTATAATAATCCTGGGCTAATTTTTTAAGTAACATTCTGGTGAAGCAACTCACATTTCCATTCTTACTTTATTCTCCCCATCGTCTCTCTTCCGAAAGACATCAAATTTGGGTGCTTCTGTTGGCAAATCATTAACCGGAAGGGCTACTTGCTTCTTCTTCTTTGTGCTTTATAGTGAATTGCAACGATATCGAGCATTACCGCCACCTGATGTTATGCCAAATACTCCTTATCTTGTCCAGTACTTTGAAGATTAATGAAGATACATTCCATACGTCAGTCCCTGGCAAAGATTGTCTTCATATGCGTATGTTTTATTATTTTTTTGATTCAACTGAGTCTTTAACAAGAGTCTCATCCATCCATCAATCAATCATTGGCGTATTCTGGGACTATGCTGGGGACTTGTTGGGTGTGGGGCAGAGAAATACCTGGGGGGGGTCACCCTTCCATCTCAGGTTGGGGATTTGGTGTCTTGCTCAAGGACACTTAACACATTCTTCATATGATAAAAATGAGCTTGATGGCTAAATCTGGCATATTTACACTCTAGATATTCATTAATATGCACCATCGCTATAAAAGGATTCACCATACAGAAGTCACCATACAGACTTAAGTCCCACTGCCACATGACAAATATGAATCTGATATTCTCATGTTTGAAAGTGGCTAAAACAGAAAACAAAATGATCTCTCTTGCATGTTTAGTGTCTCTCCACAAGAATCCAGCCTGTGTTACATCGGAGCAAAGGGTCGAAATTGGGTTGGGTCTCGCTGACCTTCCTTTACCCTGCCCTGTCCTCTCCCTTCCCCTGGTTGTACAATCATACAAAGGACAGAACAAAACAAATAAACGCCCAGAAAGAGAGAAACAAAGGAACAGAAAAAATGTAAGAAATTGCAATCCCCCTGCTGTAGGCCCTCCTGCCTCTATTTTCATTTTTCACTGGAATTACCAAATAGGCTTCATCAGTAAAATGATAGAAAATGAGAGAAGGTTGGGAAAAATAGCATGCAAAGGACAAGACCCGGGCACTTCGAAGTTTTCTCTCCCATGGTGACCATCTTTCCTCAAGCACTTTCAAGTTTCCGCCAATCTCATCAAGTAACTGTTCCATGATTTTAATTTGACCCGTTGATTCTCTCCATCTGGACTAGAGGAGAGTTTGTTTCCTGCAACCAATTTATTTGCTATTTGTTTACATAGCTCAGTGGTAGAGTGTGCACTTTGGAGAGTGATGAGCCAGAGGCTGCGGGTTCGAACCCACCGCAAGGCATCAGGAAGAGCATCTGGCCTTAATTCTCCAAGCTCCATCGAGTCCACGATTAATCATGACATGTAAAATGGACCACTTTGTCTTATAATGAAATGTGTTCTCTGCCTTCAACCCATCCTATGGTATAGGAGCACAATTTGTTTCATAGCTGTTTTCTTTGAGGGTCTGTATTAGGGTTAGGACTTGGGTTTAGGGTAGAGATTAGGGTTCAGGTTATCCATGTAGTTATGACGGTTAGGGTTAGGGTTATGGTTAGCCATTCAGTTATGACTGTTGGGGTTAGTATTACAGGTCAAGACCTTGAAATGTTGTCAATGATGGTC
The DNA here is from genome assembly GCA_900302585.1 of Regalecus glesne. Taxonomy (NCBI): domain Eukaryota; kingdom Metazoa; phylum Chordata; class Actinopteri; order Lampriformes; family Regalecidae; genus Regalecus; species Regalecus glesne. The sequence continues at coordinate 14,630 of OMLC01042397.1, forward strand.
TTCACAAGTATGGGAAAAATTAACTTAAGAGTTTGTGCATCTGCGACAAAAGTTGAGACGGTCAGGCGGACGCAGGCTTTGAATTGGAGGCGTACTTACTAACCCATCGTTTAAACAGCCATCTGTGGCTCCATCCTTATCTCACTGACTTTTTACTCACAAGCTGATCCTTCACCACGCAAAGGCAGCTAGATTCATGGATCCTGTTCAGTGTGCATCCCTCTTCTAACCTCATACAATCTGTCCTCCGTCTCACCTTTTTTCCCTCTGTCTATCACCCCTCTCTTCAGCCCTTTCTTTTGACTCCTTTTCTTTGTTCTTAACCTGTGGTGTCAGCAGGCTCGGCATACAACACAGGGAATTTGCATGCCGATGTGTCACACACAGTTACTCTGCAAGTGGACTTTAGTTCTCCTCCTGCAAAGGTGACCTTTGATAAGTATCAGCGAATGAGTTCCTAACCCAAGTAAGGGAGTTCCAAGTATCTCGGGGTCTTGTTCTAAAGAGAGGGGAAGATGGAGCATGACTTGGACTGGTGAATCAGAGCTGCTGGAGCATTATTGCGTTACTGCCTTGAACACATTCCTTGTGGGGTGTTCCAGGCATGTCCAGCAAGGAGGCCACAGGATGGACTGAGGACCAGGTGGAGGGATTATATCTCAACACTGGCTTGGGAGCACCTCAGGATCCCCCAGTGAGAGCTGGTGGATGTGGCCAGGGAAAGACAAGCTTGGGGGTCCCCCGGTGGAACTGATACTGACCCATCTTCAGATAAGCAGTTGATGATGGATGGATGAATGGAACTGCTTATAATAACTCTGTCCTACCCGGATGACCTGTGGGATGATAAGAGCAGAGGATTTGCCCATTGCTGTTGTTTTTTCGGGAGGGGATGTTATGCATTCATAACCACTAACGGTCCCACTCTTCCAAATGTCTGATCAGCTAAATAACTAATCATCACCACTTCTCTAAGAAGACGTGGTCACTACAATTAATACTTAATGAAACAAGGAAACGTGGAAGTGAAAAATGACAGAATCAGACACGTACATGCATTCAACAAAACATGATTACATCGGTCACCCATATCGGTTCAGGACAATTACAGCGATAAAGGAGGAGACAGGAAACAAAATCCCTCTCACCTTTGCACCTCCTTCCTGCATCTTCCCTCACATCGTCTCCATCAATGTTCCCTCATCACGGTGAATGGCTCTCCCCTGCCTCCCCTCTGTCTCATCCCTCTCCCGCTCCATCTTACTCGGCCTATCGCCCACTTCATCCATGGAGAAACCTGAGCCAGTGTTCGTCTTTCTGCTCCACTGCTTCCTCCTCTCACGCCGGGTATTCATAGTGCACCAGTAGTACACGGACAGAGTGTACTTGGTCTGTGTTCACAGCATATCAAGGAAGACTCGGGTTTACCTGTGTGTGTGTGTGTTTGTGGTCAAGAGCTGGGATGGTGCATCCAAGTGTGTGTTGGCTCACTGTCTTGTGGGAAGGAGAGACCACCGGGGCTTTGGTGGAGGTCCATACCTGTGAGTCACGTACAGTAAACATAGTGGGTGAATGAAAAAGCATGCTTGAAAATGTAACCATGATAAAATAGCCACCGCGGTAACAGCTATTGGGCAGGAAAGCTCAGGAGGTAGGACAGTTGTCTAGAAATCGATTACTGGTGGCTTGATTCCTGGCCCCTACAGAAAGCATGTCACGTATCCTTGAGCAAAGCACTGAACCTCCAACTGCTCCACGGGTGCTGCGCGACAGCGACAGCTGCACTCACTGTTCCATTACAACAGAATGGATTAAAGGCGGAGAACGGATTCCACCATTCTTGGTCGTGTGGCAAATAAAACCAGTTTATTCTATTCTGCAGTCTATTCAAAGTTCATCAGCCATCCATCCGTCCTTTGCTGTCTGCTTATCCGGGAAGGAGTCGAGGGGTGATGCTGGAGCCTAACTCACCACTCAAGGGGTGAGGGGCAGGGAGACACCATGGATGTGTCACCATTCCATCGCAGGGATTAAACAGTTGGGGGATCAGTGTCTTGCTCAACGACACTTGACACATTCTTCATATGATGAAAATGAGTCTGGTGTCTTAATCTGGTATATTTACATTCTTAATGTTAATTGACATACATTGTGCCTATAAAGGAGCTTATTATTAACATTATAATCACATATATTTAAATTCCACTATAATCATGTTATCCTCTCTCAGTGTATTCTGTTGTTTTTTATTCAATTCTATGCACAACATCCATTGGATGCCTGTCCATGTGGGGAGAGAGATCCCTCCTGTATTGATCTCCCTGAAGTGTCTTCCTCTTATTTCTCCCTGTGAAAGGGTTTTCAAGGGAGTTGTTCCTTAGACAATGTGAGGTTTCTGACAGGACAGGTGTTGTGTTAGTGTAAAGCCCACTCAGCCACATTTTTTAATTTGTGATGCTGGGCAATACAATTAAAGTTGACTTTACTGTTCTATGGTATCGAGCACAAGACATTTGTTGGGGAAAATGAAACATGCTGACAGGTCTTTCTGGTACAAGGCTCTTGTGAGCAGCCTGTGTGTGTGTGTGTGTGTGTGTGTGTGTGTGTGTGTGTGTGTGTGTGTGGTCATAATTCA